>JANEYF010004924.1:0-29442 GCA_029963845.1 Rhamnusium bicolor
TTTACTGTCATTAACAAATTCTTTGATGTAATTTGTGATGAACTGTTTTTTTCCTGAATTTTTATATTTTTTGCAAGTTGGCAACGCAAGAGCTTTTAAAAATACAAATTTAGTACTGGACATAAAATTTTAAGCTGAAATCAATGGTGTAAAAATATATAGGGTATGTCAAATAAAAATTCGACCTTTAAGCCGTCCCGCTGTAAGGGAACGCCCTATGTATTTACAGTATTTTAGAAATGAGTAACAAAGTAAACTCTATATCTTTTATTTAAAACTTTGTTTTTATATTTCTTACAATAAGCAAGATATTGGACTTCCTCGAACCAATGGGCCACCCTGTATATTCCAGTTTTATATAATTTGCATACACGAGGAAAAATATGCATTTGGTCCCTTACATTTTTTAATAAATTTTTGTTCAACTTAAAATTTCCAACGTCTATTACTCTAAAATTAAGAGGTACTAAAATTACAAAAATACTGTTAAATAAATTACTAAATAATACGAAAAAAGATATTTTGGGTAAAAAAGGACTGAAATTATTTATATTTCCTCGTTCTCCCTTGAAGAGTCCTTTTAGCTTTTAGAAAACAAAAAAAAATCATGCAATACCCTTCTTTTCAGAATTATAGGTAATTTGATGCACTTGTGGTATTGCACCCGACTTTTTTCTCTAAATCCTTTACGTCCCCTACACTGTAAATTTGACAACGTAAGTAGTCTGAATTTAAATACCTTAAACTTATCTGTCATCACTGAGGATGAAATATGCCAATCTATAAAGAGAGTTAAAGTCACAATGACCATGAACCCTGGTCTAATTTCATCATTTCTAATTAAAGATTGTTCAACTGTATTTGCTAAAGCCCTTCTAATAATTTTCTATTTAATTTTCAGTACTTCGAGATTACCTCAAAAATGGAAAAATGTACGTGTGTGTCCAGACTTTAAAAAGGAGAAAAAGAGAGACATAACAAACTATAGGCCCATCACTATTATTTTGATTAATATCTATTGATCAGCATGGCTTTAGGGTCGATCTACAGTAACCAACCTTGTGTGCAAAACGAAATTTCTTTGCGAATGTTTTGATCGAGGATGTCAGGTAGATACTACCCACACAGACTTTTCTAAGGCTTTTGACAAGATTAACCACGGTGCTTTGATTTCTAAACTGGACAAATTTGGTCTCTCAAAATCGTTACTTCTTTTAATACAGTCATATCTAGAGAATCGACATCAATTTGTTCAGTACCGTGGTCATAAATCGATTAGTTTCTTGCAAAGATTTGGCGTGCTACAGGGTTCGATACTCGGACCTCTCTTCGTTTTAATGTTCATTAATGATATTTTTGAAAGCTTGGATACTAATGTCCACTTCTTCTTGTATGCAGACGACCTAAAAAATTACCGGTATTTTGATAATGTTCATGATTGTGAAATTCTGCAAACAACCTTGGATAGTGTCAATTCCTGGTGCGTCAACAACTATCTACCGCTCAATGCTAGCAAGTGTAATGTCATGTCATGTGGCCGGAATAATAATCTGTACGTGAATAATTATAATATTGATAATGTTGTTTTACAAAGACCTGATATTATTAAAGACCTTGGCGTGTATTTTGCTTCTAAATTGTCATTCAATAAGCACGTCGAAATAGTAACTACTTCTGCTTTTAAGAATCTTGGCTTTGTAATCAGGAACTGCAAAGATTTTAAAAATGTCAACAATCATCGTTTACTCTATGTAACACTTGTTAGATCTCGCCTTGGATATGCTTCAGTTGTGCGGAATTCAATTTTGTTAATATAATACAATTAAAGAATAATCAGCGTAAGTTTTTAAAATCTGCAGTGTACACTCTTGATGGCACATATCCACCTATTGGGTTTCCACAAAATATATTGTTAGATAGATTTAACTTACCAAGTCTCACCAAACGAAGAATATTTCAATCCATAATTTTTCTATATAAAATTGTTAATAATCGTCTGGATTGTATTAACCTATTAAATCAAGTAAATTATAAAGTTCCTAGAAATTCTGCTAACTTATTTATTTCACACACACCAAGAACTAATATTTGTTTGGTCTCCCCAATACACCAAATGTATGTCAACTATGCTAAAATCGAAGATTGTGTTGATATAATTGTCTGCAATGAAAGTGCAACCAAAAACTCTGTTTTGTAACTTTTGTAATCTCCTGTATTCTTTATTTATGTGTATATGTATGTATATATATGCACAAGTGTATAAATAAATAAATAAATAAATTAATAAATAAATATTGGACTGGTTTAACTACCGAAACTTCAGTTTAGAATTGAACATGGCAACCTAAAATCAAAGATGTATTTATGCATTTTTTTATTTGTCAGTAATTATATTACAGGCATAATTAATTATTATTTTTTAATTAATTATTAATTTTAAACAAACTTTGATTTTCTCTATATAAATATGGAATATTGTTATTGTGCCAGTTTAAAAAATAACATTAAAAGGTAGGCCAGCCATAATTTTTGCATCGACAAGGATTTGCAACAAATAAATCACGTTGTAAACAAAGTTTTTTTTACAGTTTTTGTTGTCAAAATGGACGCAGTTTTCCACACTACACCAAAACACCATATACTGCACTCAACGCACGTTTCGCCACCAAGTTGACATCATCTGGAGATGATTAAAACTGGATGATGTCAAAATTTTTTTTAGTTTTATGTTGCACAGAATTTACGTGACGTTTACAATCGCGTTTGTCCCAGCACATCAGGTCTGTCTCGTACACTTTACAAATTATTATAGCACCATTGTAGAATAAATGCGGGAATTCGCTAATAAATTTATTCGCTTTGTCAGCGTATGGCCGTTTTTTTTATCCTTGGGCATGTCTGACATACTTTATTATTAAATTAATATCAAGAATAAAATACAACAAATAAAATTATCAACAATACAACGCAGACGAATAAATTACGTTGTACACACCACGAGACATAACAATAGACTAAAGTCAAATGTTAGCCTTTGCTAAAATAGTAAACAAGTCTCGCTTACGTATTTGGGTATTTATCTACCGGGCCCCTCCCGTTACTTGTGGACCGATTTGCCAACTCTATTTATTATTCAAAATCATGATTCTATAAAGAATATCCTGCATTAAATGGAAAAGTCGACCATAATAAATTTTATATTTTCGAACTATACTTAAAATAATATAAGAAATAAAAACTGTATTATATGTATATGATCTATATACATATAATATAATAATAATTTCCAGACCACAATTTAAATACTAAGTACAAATTTTTTGGATTATTAGGTCCAATGTAATTAAAACACTACTGTATTAACTACATTGGACCTAATAACCCAAAAATTTGTACTTATATATATAATATTTATATAATATTTATTCTATATAATATTTATTCTACATAATATTTATTTTATTGACTGCAATCATGAACTATGTTATATATACATATATCCACTAATTTTCCCAATTATAGTATTTTAGTATTATATGTACTTACTGACTTGTGTTGCTGTTATAAATCCTTATAGTCTCGTTTTTCAATTATTAAGTTATAATATTTTCCTATCTCTCTCTGTTCATTTCTATTTTAATATAAAAATCTGTACAATTAATTTACTCATCAAGTCGGAAGACATGAAATTCACAAAGCAAGCATTTTGTGCTTAGGTGATTTCGTCTCGGCTTGGTGATGTTGATTTGCATGTATTACTTATTCTTATTATTATACCTATATTGGATTGTATATTGTAATTCTAATATATTTTAGGTTATAGTATATCGCAAAATGTAATAACATTGTACTATTCTACCTAATAATAAACTGAAACTGAATTGAATTACAATCTAGTTGCTTTACATTTACATTTAAGATTTGTTTTGACGAGTTCTGTTCATAAAAACTGCTACTACTTAGATACAATCACAGCGCAGCGGTACAAAGTTATAAATGAACTAAAAGTTCATTTCCGTGGGGATCGGGATTTTTCTACTTTAAATAATGTGCAGTATTAAAATTTGATCATTAATAAGAGAGATAAGGAAAGGCATTATGTCATGGCAATCAGAGTAATGGGCTGATAAAGTATTAAATAAGTTTAGATTAGGTTATCGATGAACATGATAAACTTTACTTCGTTTTTTGTGTATTTCGCCTACATTTAGGTAACGAAATGGGTTCCACTCTACACACAAACAATGTGGGTAGTTAGTAATCGATTGCTATCTATGAAACTTTTTTGTCAAAGTCAAATACGGAAATATGTATTAAACGAGCCAACATTTTTCTTAATAACGGGAAAAAGTTATAAGGATTCATAGACAGACTGAGAAAAATCAATTTTGGTAATTCACATTTAACAATAAGCGCGAGGAAGAAGATAAAATGCTGGTAATTGTAAGTCTAAGTAAGGAGAAGAAACGACCACGCCCTCCGCTAATTGGGAAGTGTGTGGATCGTGCTCATCTCTCACCCATGTAATTTGATGTCTTAACCGTTTCTATCCGTATTTTATACTAGTGATTATCGGCATTGTGGTGTCTTCCTCGCTCTCCTTATTAAATGTAAGATACCAAAATGAAAATATGCTCAATCTGTATTTAGTTATTCGTTATATTTTTCTTGTGTTCTTTTAAACGAGTTTCTGAGTATCTTCCTGTTTGACCAATACAGCATTTTTCACATGTTAATTCAAATGATATTTCTGTTTTTAACCCACTGTAAAACGTTTACTGATAGTGTTTTCATTACCATCTGCAACAGTGATTTTATTAATCAAATAGAATAATAGTATCCGTATGTATATATTAGTTAAAACGTAGTCGGTATAATCGGATAAAAATAAAAGACGGTTATTTTCACTTTGTCGACGTTTCGATTAATTATTTAACCTTCTTCAGGACTTAAGTGAAACAAACCTCCAATATTCACATTTCACGACACTTTCACTTGTGAAATGTGAATATTGGAGGTTTGTTTCACTTAAGTCCTGAAGAAGATTAAATAATTAATCGAAACGTCGACAAAGTGAAAAATAACCGTCTTTTATTTTTATCCGATTATACCGACTACGTTTTAACTAGTGATTTTATTATTCCTTATTGTAGTTGTGATAGTTGATTTCTTATAAATATTTAGAAAAACAAACAGTAAGATAAATAAATGGATTTTGCTATTGTCCTCAGGACTGTAATAATATAAACTGTTAAGTAAAATTAAAATTTATTAATAGACTTTCCGACAAAGAAAATACTTACTTTTATTATTAGATCACAAATTGTAATTGTAGCAAATATTAACAGCTAAAATTTTATATTAATATAGTCATTAGTAAAGATGGAATTAATTCCAGTGGCGTTACCATGGTGGTATGAAACTCACCCGGTTAAAGATAATTAAACAGGTTAACTCATTTTTATTTTGTCCAAAGTAAAGGTAGAGTTTGACCAAGGTCATCATTAAGATGCCTTACAGTTAAGCCTGGCCAAGGTCATTAATCCTACAGAGACGTACTGGGTATGCATCATATCATAATACTTGAATAAGTAAAATAATAAAAACAAAAATATTTTATATATTGTGTATGTTTTTGTACTATTTCGTTCGCTTTAAATTCTTTTTTATGTATTTCCTTATATTTTGTAAGCTTAGTGCTGCACATTATTATTAAACACATGTACATTGTATGTCTAAGTGATAACTAATAATAAATAAATAAATAAATAAATAAAATAAATGGAAATAAATTTCATTAATACTGGTACACCTTATAAAAATATGTACAAAACTCACCTTCTTAAGCAGATTTATGAAGTAGCTTGGTTGTCGTTATCACAAACTGGAGCACTTCTATAATAACTGTGTAGCATCAGATATGTTTCTACAGTTGTCTCAGTAAGCGATGTTCGCTGTGGTGAAAAAGATGTTTGTATTTTGAAAAAGACCGTTCGAAATCTACGGAAGTAATACAGGCATACGTAAAACACTCTGTGAACTCACTTAACGCAACTGTAGATACACCATCACAAATTTGTCTTAATTTGGTAAAATCAGGATCTTTCCGTAATACATTCTCGAATTTTTCAATAACGGGCTTATTTTTTGCGTCATTTATAGTCTGTAGCTGTGTATTTACGTCGTCCACTATTTGCATCGATTCCACTAACGACAACGAAATATTTTGCAATTTTTCTATTGCGTCGAGTAGTCCTCTATAATTGTTATAAATAGTTTTTAAATCTGTTTCAAGGGAAACATCTTGAAAGCTTGTCTGGCTTTCCTTAATAGCTGGAGCCTCGTTAGGGTTGAACTATAGTATCACAGCTTTTATTTGTTGAAAATATTCTGCATAATAAAAAGCTGCCTTCAACCACGTTCCCCAACGTGTAAGAATCGGCTCTGGTGGTTCCGGAATACCAGGACACAGTGTGTGAAATGCTCGAAGCGGTTTAGGAGATTTGAGATATACTTTCTTTGTATTTGCTATTAATGCATCTACCTCTGGAAAACATTTTCGAATCGTTTCTGCTACAAGATGGAATGCATGCACTTTACACGTAACATGTAAAAACCTACAATCGTCTCTTTGAAGAAAACGGCTCACCAAACGTATTGTCGCAGCACCGTCGGTCACAAACATCAACACTTGACTTGTTGACAGTTCAAATTTTTCGAAAGTCTCCAACACCACCCGCGTAATTGTTTCGCCAGTACACGTAGTTAGTCTTTTGCTAACTAGTAAAAGTGGAAATGTTGGTTTAACAGGGTCGAATACACGTACTATAACATTTAAAATAGAATTTTTTTTACAATCTGTCGTCTCGTCAACACAACCACAGCCGTGTATTTTTTAATGCACATTTAATCCTATTTACAATGTCTTCACGAACACTTGGTACATACGATGAACGACTTGTAAATTCACCTGGGGATTGTATTTATTCCAGAACTCCCGAAATGCTGGTTTATCCAATATGCGCAGGGAACATCACAGGCAATCAGCATTAACAGTAAATCAAACATAAACTGAGGTTCCAAAGAAGACACGCCATTTTTTTTATTTTTATGCCGGTTACTATTGACATGAATTTTGCAGCCGTATTTATTCCAGCTTAACGTCTTGATCACAAACTTTACAAATCATTTTACATCTATCATAGAATAAATCCGGAAATTCACCGATAAATGTATTCACTTTATCAGCGTACGGTCGTTTTCTACGCTTTACGCTCAACATTATTTATTATTTATTAGTACTCTATGCATCGACCGACAGATAACAACTGAAGTGTGTCATGTCATCGTCATCGTAAACAAGCGCGCGATGGCATTGGTATTGTGCCCGGCCCTAAATCTATCATCGCTTGGCCAGGCTTAATAATAAGTCAAAAATAAGAGAAGTCTCCCACTGATTCAACGAAATCGCAACCTTAAAGAATTTAACATATGGAAAATATTATATGATTGATGTCGAGATAAGAGATTTCGCAGATCTGTTTATATTTGAAAAAAATATCAGATGAGAAATATTATCAGCAAACATTACCAATTATTCTTAACAAATCATCAATAAAAATGAAAATTTCAATAGCTTAAGCACAGAAACTTGAGAAACTTCATAGTACATATTAATTTAGTTACATAGATCTTGGTATTTATTTTAATTATTTGATATCGATTTGATAGGTACAACTCTTGCCAATTGTTTATTTTCAATGAAAATCCCTGTCATAGTAGTGTTTTAATTAAAATTCATGATTAAAAAATTAAATAGTTAGAATTAATAGAAAATTATTATTAACGCATCATGAACTAAAGATTTAGACGATATCTATTTGATTAAACAGAATAAGGAAAATATATAAGCATTAGTAATATTAAATAAAATAATTCCTTAATAGACTACATAAGTAAGCTTCCCAACTGAACCTACATGGATATTTTAGATTCAGAAGCATGCAATTTAATAAGATTTAGTTGTGCAGCTAATGAGTTCACTAGCACATTTCTTTACACACAATTTAACAGACTGAATTTATAAGTATAAAATATAAATACAGAATAAACATTTCATATTTAATTATGTCGCCATATGCGTCTAAGCGGGAAAGGAGAAATCAGCCTTAATTTCATTGGATTGTAATATAGTTTATGCTCCTGAAAGAGCAATATATTCACCTAGCAAATACATATTTAAATGGAAAATGCAAAACTCCCGACAGAATTTATTAAGCATAATAAGCAAACAAACCTCTGATTGTAATCTAAATTGTACGAGGCGTCAAGGAAACGAACTTAAATTACGGGGAGTGGGTGTTTATCATTATTTATTTTTAAGCCAGTTTTTATTGAGACGTAAACTTGTTTATTAAATGCAAAGACTTCTTGTGTAGTAAACATTCTTGTATGTAATGTTATGGTAATTTTGTGACTTTATTTACTGCATTTTTATTGTGGCATGTCCTTGCATGGGCGTAATCAACGTTTTATGTAATACAAATCAGTTAAAATAACTGAATCAAAATGAACTTAGCTTATTATTACTTTCAGTTCAAATAATGGTGGATGGTTGTCCCCTGACTATCAATTCACACCGACTGACTACTTGAGTACAATTGAACGCAGCGTAGCACCGTGGACGGAAACGCCGAAAAGCTGGCCAAAATATAAAGGCATTGAGCTATTTTACTGAAATTGTGCATATAGGGGTTTTTTTGTGTCGTTGATCAAGAATTCGAAGTTGAATTTTGAAAAAAACAAAATGGCGGCCATGAAATCTCCCAAAACATACCAAAAATTGCCAATTATCGCTGCATTTTTACAAAACTTTGTATACAGTTTTTTTGGGTCGCTGATGAAGAATCCCATATAGAATTTCAAAAAAAATTACGGTCAAAAATATATACATAGTTCAAAAATTATTATTGAATTGAAGCGAATTCATGTGTTTCATTTGTTTCGGGAAAATTAGAATCTGGGGAATGAAATAAAAATGTGTAATGACTTTGAACGCATGAGTGAAGAACGCATGACGTTCTCATTTCATGAGAACGCATTCAAAAGGAGCCCACTTTATGGTGCACGAATGTGCATGCATCCGTGCATGCGCGCACAATTTGGTCAATATCTCGCAAAGATGCAAAAAGATGCAGCTAATTTTTTTATACACTTTCAAAAAAATGTTCATTGAACACATTCCAATAAGTTTCAAGACCAACCATCACCAACCGCATAACTTATGGCTTTTTTTTGTGGAGTTTATGAATCGTTGCATGTACAAACATGCACTCCAATTCGATAATTATTTACTAATTACCATATAAATAAACTGATCTGATACTGAGATATTTTAATTGTACTTACTTTCTGATGCAGAATCCATTTTTATGACACAGAAAACTGCACTTTGAGAATTTTTACGCTGCAGACAAAATTTATCGATTTTTGAAGCTTTGCGAACTGCTGAAGTGACGCGCTGCACGGTCGCATAATAAGTAATTTCCTCGCTCAGGTAGTGAACCCGGACCGGTATTAACCGTCGTTTCTAATGCTAGGGGTACCACTACAACGATTTAAAACGTTTCCATTTCAAAAAAAAATCTTCATTTTTTAAATTTTGGCCAGCTTTTTGGCGTTTCCGTCCACTGTGCGTAGGCTCAAATATTTGATCATACATCAATAGATCACTAGGAGTTCATGACAACATCGCCGCATCAGCTAATCACTGGGCAACTTGACGTATTTTAGTCTAGTTCACAAGTTAAAAACGGTGTTAATTAGTGATAAAGGTCATAAAAATATGTGCGATAGCTCATTGGATTCGGAATGACGTCTAGAAAAATGTATTAAATTTGTTTACCAGCACATATAAATTTGCAGAAGTTATTAACAAATTAAGATAAAAAAAGGCATTTAGTTTTTCGCAAATAATTCAGAAACTATTAATAAGTAAGAAATTAAGAAAAAAGATTCTTAAAGAGGCCGAAATTTCCGATAAAAAAGTCTCGGCACTGTACCTCCATTATTAATAATTTTAATTTAATGGTGAAAATAGTTCTCCGCGCGGCGAGCGTAACGCTGCCGCAAACCTAAGAATCCGACCGTAGCAACAAAAAAAAAATTGTATTAGCTATAAAACATTAATTAAAAAATTTAAAAAAAATTAACGGATCATCTAGACATCCCAAGGAACAATACCTACTTAAAAAAATTTTTTTCATCCATTTTTCATAAAATGCGCTTATTGTTAATTAATAATTTTTTTTGGAGTTCACGTTTATGTTTATAATCAGCTTAAACTAAAGACGTGAAAATTATAACCGTAACCAGTAACTATATTTTTATTTATTCTATTAATAATTAATTTAAACTAGATGCTTTGTTTATTTAAAAATTATTCAAAATAATATAAGTATGAAATGTTATCATTAAGTAAACAGAAATTTTATTTCAAAAGAATTATATTTTCATAAATTATAAGAATAATAATGGTGTAATCAATATATAGTCATTATTTATACGAAACGTTTTCTTCTTTTTTTAAATGAGGAATTCCAGAAGTGGTTGGTTCATCTATATTTTGAATTGAACCGGATTCCACCTTTTCTTCCATTTCACGTGGCTGACTTACGATTTCTTGTCCTGATCCAGCTCCTTGAGTTATAAGCTAATGTAACTTTTTATAATCTATAGAAAGAAAAGTATAGAAAAATATTAAAAATTGATACAAAAAAAAATAAAAAATCATATATAACGGAATACGAATTTTTTAAGAATTTTTTTTTTTAAATCATATTGCACTAATAATTTGGCAAAAAAAAATATCTGATTATAAACATAAACGTGAACTCCAAAAAAAATTTGTTAATTAACAATAAGCGCATTTTATGAAAAATGGATGAAAAAATTTTTTTTAAGTGGATATTGTTCCTTGGGATGTCTAGATGATCCGATATTTTGAAATTTTTTAATTAATATTTTATAGCAAAAACATTTTTTTTTGTTGCTACGGTCGGATTCTGAGGTCTGCAGCAGCGTCGCGCTCGTCGCGCGGAACACTATTTTCACCATTAAATTAAAATTATTAATAATGGAGGTACCGATCCCTTAAGTCACTTTTGGTTTACAATAATAGGGTAGATACCTAATTAAACACTAGACAACAGCGCCTAACATCTGTTAGTTGAATTTTATCAGTTTTGTTTATAAAAGTTTCATGTTAAAAAGTGTTTTGAGAGTAGCAAAATCGGTTGCAGAAAAAATATTGTAGGCAACACACACGGAAAGTGTGTTTTGGGCTCGCTCTGTAAGCTACCAGCACGCCTAGTACGAGTGAAGAAGTGTTCCAGTCTTGTTACGTAAATCAGGTTCGTCGAAAATTGCGTGCTATCGAACCACATGAATCGTTATCTGTGGATTAAATGTTTATGTTATTGCTATTATATATACTAATTTATCTAAATAATATAATTTTAAGGATGTATAATGTCTTTTATTATCAAATATTGAAAAATTGTACAAAACCTTTGTTATATACGTTGCAAATTAATTGCTTTAACAGAGACTCACTATAACAGACTACACAAGTTTTTATTTATAGAATGCACAAATAATTACTGAATGTGAAACAAATTGTTTCATCTATTTTGTGCTATACTGTTTCTTGTTGAAGAAAAATTAGTGTTTTGTACCGAATTTAGAACCCTTTGATTAACAAATTTCTACCAAGATAACTGATTTTACTTGGCATCAGGTCAAAGTAAAATTTCTTAATTCGTGTTCTGCCCTGTAAATTATTCTCAAGTTTACACTATTTCTTAAAATACAATGCGTATTTTATGTATTGGGCGCAGAAGTTAAATGTATACAACTTTCATTGCCAATATAATAAATTTGCTTAAATTTAAAAAACTTGGCCACTCCGTGAGTAATTAAGAACAAATGGCACAATTAAGTGGAAGACATTAATTAAATTAAATTTTTTTACGTAACTTCTTAATGCCTTTGTTAATAAATTAATTATTTTTAGATGCAATTTGGTATCGTATAAGATAAATTAAGAGAGTTTAATCTTAAATTGCAACTTGTTTTTACTTCGCAATGCAAACAAAATGAGTTTAATTTTAGATTTTACAAAATATTCTAAATTCGTTCTTAATTTATTTCGATTGTTATTTTAACAATTTGTAAGCCTGCAAAACAATCTTTGATAAAGCAATTTTATCCATTAGAAGATTACTTGTTTATGAAATAACATACTAATATGTAAAGATATATTTATTGACAGTATTTCTTTGGTCTCTTTGGTCAATGATAAATAAAATTATTTTATTTTTTTACGTTTCAGTTTATTCAGCCATCGTCAGAAAATTACAATATTTACATTTTGTCAAATGAAATTTAATTAGTTGCTTTATACTTTGATACAATTGCCACTAAACAACATTAACTGAAATTTGTTATTTATTCGTGACATAGCTGGAAACGTGTAAAAATAGTTAAATTATAACTACAAATTACCCAATTTTGATTAATTTCGAAATCAAAAGTACGTCGTACTTAAATTTTTTAAATCATTGCGGTTGTTTATTGTATTGTTACGTGTTTGCTATTTACGAAGGCGTAGAAGGGCCACAAGAAAAGAAAAATTTTTTTTGTTACAATTCTGAGTTGTAACTTAGAATTCTAACTTTAAAGTCAGAATTCTGACTTTGAACTCAGATTTCCGACTTTAAACTCAGAATTCTGACTTTAAACTCAGAATTCTGAGTTAGAACTCAGAATTCTGAGTTAGAACTCAGAATTCTTACTTTAAAGTTAGAATTCTGACTTTGAAGTCAGAATTCTGACTTTAAACTTAGAATTCTTACTTTGAACTCAGAGTTCTGACAACAACGGACAACAGATATGCATTGTGTTAGAGTGACGTAATTGGTAGAATTATGGCCGTTTGCTTTTGTCAAGAATATGCGACTGTTCTAATAAAAAGCTTCTTGGCCCCAGGCTCACGTTTGCATTGTTATGGTTTACGTGCTTATCCGCTATAAGTACATGTAAATTGTAAAATTCGATCAAACAATCGAATTTAAAGTTATGTTTTAGTGAAATGCAATAATTACATTTTGCCATATATCCTACAACGTGTTGCAACGGTAACCAGTGGCGTAACTACAATTTTTGGGCCCTGTGCAAAAAATTTAAAAAGCCCCTCCCCTCCCAACAGATGTTCAGGTTACAAAAAAAAGATTAATTACAACGAAGCGATACGCGACGAAAGCAAAAAAAAATTCGATTGAAAATGGTCCCCTAATAGTGTGGGCCCCTGTGCACTGCACATCCCTGCACATTGATACTTACGCCACTGACGGTAACACAACTGAATGTCTCTGGCGTATTAGACCATCTTACCATGTATGTAAAGATCGCCTCGCTTCACGCGAAAAAAGTATTGTTTCCGTGAAAATTTCAGATGAGGTAGATTACGAAAATGAATGAAATGATTTCCGTCTGTCTGTCTGTCTGTCTGTCTGACTTTGACGTCAGAATTCTGAGTTTAAAGTAAGAATTCTGAGTTCAAAGTCAGAATTCTGAGTTCAAAGTCAGAATTCTGAGTTCAAAGTCAGAATTCTGACTTTAAAGTTAGAATTCTGAGTTACAACTCAGAATTGTAACAAAAAAAAGTTTTTTTTTCTTGTGGCCCTTCTACGCCTTCGTAGCTATTTGCTATTTGCAAACTTATTTCTTCTTTACTCGTATAATTCCACCTGGACTCATTGTGTGCCTTATACCGGGTATAAATGAAACCTAGCTCACCCCCTTTATTTTCATTGTTTCTAAAGAAAAATTGGTGAAATTTTAATATGCTGTTATACACATAGAACTCTATTAAATGACAATATTTTCAGTTTTTATGCACTTCTCATATCATAAAACAGTAATTCAATGTTTGCAATAGTAAGAAACTCCATCAGAAACATTTTTTGTAAATCACAGCACTAAATCAAAAATAAAAAATTTTTCACAAAAAAGGAAATAAATAAAAAATCAAAAAAATATACTGTCATATTCAGAATTCATCACAGATTCCAAAATGTAATAACATACAGGGTGTTGCATTTAAAATAAGAAAGGGGGCAATTTCCGGCGAAACTGGACGTGCATAAAAATTGTAAAATACTGTCTTCTAATGCAATTTTGTGTATAGCAACGTATTAAAATATCATCAATTTATTTCTATACACAATGAAAATAGAGGAGGTGAGCTAGGTTTCAGTTCCACCCGGTATATTCTTCCATGTATGGTCTAGAACTTTCTTGAACATTCTTGAATAGTTCTAGTTTCGTAGTTATCAGTGGCGGCTTTTGCTATGGTTTGCAGGTTTGTGCAAGCCTCAAAACCGAAAACGAAAAAAGTTGTAGTTAATTTTTCGTAATAATAATCAACCCAATATATTCGATTTAATTGGTTATAATTTATTATATATAATTTCCGTTTCCAAGAAAATTATAACAACTTTTAGATTTTCTATAAAAATTCTACATAGATATCGCACAGCAAGAATTAAAAACATTAGTTTTTAATGAATTTTTGAACATTACAACTAAATTTTTGAAATTACTCATTATTGCGTTTGTAAATTTCACCATAGCCATGACTGATGAATAAAATGCAAAATGGACTGTTATTCGCAATATAGTGCATTATACGGACGACCATAATCACAATTTGCTTTGCTGGTTGATCTAACGTTGAAGTCTTTTCATTCCTGCAAATATTTTATTTAATTTTTGGAAGAAATTATTGAATACTTTAATTTTTTGCAATTCTATATACAATTTTAAATTTTTTTTATAATAACTTACTATCAGAAGCTTTTACAAATTTTTTTCCCCCAGTTATCTATTGTTTTCAAATTATGTTTTGTCCAACGCTGAACTATGGTTATATTATAACTAGGAACAATGCTTGATAAATTAATTACAGAAAATTCTATGATTAATTATCCACATTGTAGAGTTTAGCAAAATTTTTTTCTAGATTAATAATTAGTTTGCTCCTTTGATCCATAAAACAAAAGATACTCATTAATTAGCAGTACAAAATTATAGACACGTCTTTAATTAAATTAATTTTCGGTTCAATTAATTTTCAAGTATAAAACCAACAATAATTAATTAACCCGTTACGTGAACGTTGATGGTTATTGCGCCCTCTGTGTACACCTCTTCTTGCTCGACAAATGTCAATACTTGATAAGAATAAGCGCCATCAGCCTAATTAAAATTTCGAAGGGTTTAAATATCGACTAACTCGTTGAGGAATTTAATTTTCTCACTTCCCAATTAATAATCTCGGACAACAGAAGCCAATGAAAAACATGACACCCTTTTGTATTAAAATTTCGTTTTAATTGGTACGACGAGATTAAAAAGGATTTTAACACTGACGTCCTTTTAAGATATTAAATTCTTGGAATGCTCTGGGCATTCTGCAACTGTAAAACGAAAAATAATTATAGGTTTAAATACAATTAAAAAATATTTCTTTCTTTCATTTAAATCAATTGTATCTGTTGCTAAAACTGTTCATTTAGTTCTAAAACTAACTGTTGCTGTGTACAAATAAATATTTGTTAAACATTTCCTTAATTATTTCAATATTAACAAAACTGAAAACCATTTGAAAATGGTGATGTTTCGATGTTATTGATCTTTACCAGTGCAATTCAGATTTACAAATGATACATAGTGTCACAAATTAAAGGACAGGTATAAAAAAGTACATTACAATAAGTGCAGTCGATACATATTTTGATACATTCGTCTGCAGTGCGGTTCAGAATCTGTGATATTATACCATGTGTAAAACGGTAAATGTGGCCAACTGTTTACAAAGACCGATTGAACAAGCGAGATGGACGTAACAGTGTGAGTGTATTGTAGGTAGCTGGTAGGGCACACAGACTGAGTCTGTCCTTACGTTTGCTGGGTGTATCTTATTCTATCCCATTTCATCCTAGTTCGCAGCCATCACCCGTATTCTTTTTCTAACTGACCACACTTGGCACTATACATATGGTATAGTTATCTTACCTATAAGAAATTAATAAAAGCAAAAACACATTATTGCATTACTTTCATATATGTTAAATGCAGCAAACATAAACAGATTATCTTATTAGGATGAAAAAATAACATAGAAAAGGACGAAGGACAAAGGACAAAGTACAAAGGACAAAAGATAAAGGATCAACATTTTCACAATTCTTTTTTTTTAGAGAAAGAATAGCAGAAAAGGATGCAGAACGAAGGGCAAAGGACGAGGGGCGAAGGACAAGGGACAAAGGAGTAGTTTGGTTATCCATTTCTTTTAGGGTATAATAATTAGAGTATCCTTTACGTACCTAATTTTTATGCAGTTCATCATAAAAAAATATGTATGTTTCATTAGTTCATATCGTGTAATAATTGCCTAGATATGAGATACATTATGGAGTATATAATATCCTTGCGGGCATTAAGGATTTTTTAATGCCCATGTAAACTTTACGGTAACATATAGTGACAAGAAACTAATATTTTCAATGTATTTAATTTATTTAACTTTGAAATTACAGTTCTGAAAGGATCCCATGATGACGATATTACCTGCAGTTAATGTTGATTCACTATTTGTAATCTGATTATCGCATTTATTAACACAGACGGATAATTATTGTAAAGAAGCGTCAGATGGAGAAGTCATGCCAGCTAACATCTTCAAATTTTCATTTTTTGAGGTAATACTATCTTTTAAATATTCTTCGGCGACTAACGACCTACTCTTCCTCCGTGTATTATAGTCATATTAGCCCTTGCGTCCACCAAAAGGTTTGCAGATGTTCGTTGCGAGCTCTGACCTGTATACTTATCCGAATTGCTCAAACCCTAGTACCTACGTTCGAATGAATTCGCGTTATGCAAGATACTGTTTGATCGTGTTGTATGTTTTCTCTCCTCCACGCTAGGGCCGGCCGTTGGCCCTCAGTAATGTAAATATTACCAATATACTGTAATTTAAAAGACCTATTAGGTATTACGTTTTAATTTAATATAGTGCATTCTCTGACAAAACTAAATTACCATGAACATTATAAAATTAAATAAAATGCACTTAATATGTTTTTGTAATTTGCGAATGCTTCGGTAGGTGTTTGCAATATCTTATATTACATCTGTAAAAGCCATCCCTGGGAACCAATCGGTAAATCCCACGTATGATTATGTTATATTACTTCCGTCCTGCGAGACAGAATTCATCAAAATGGAGCTCCTCTGAATCGCCATTCAATTTCACATGTATTAAAGTACATGAATAAAGTTTCGATTTACGATGGCCTTTCACAGAACTTTAAAATTAAAAAAAATTGATTGATTTTGCCATCGAAGTAACATTTGAATGACATGCAAATACCCACGTTGAGAACTGCTTCGCGACCTGAACACACCAAGCATGGTCAGCACAGGTCATAACTTTAAACGAGTGACTGTAACGACTTCTACAACACCAAGTCCCAGTCCTACACAATTTGTAATCTAGTTGCCTGTGTTAGTTAACAGGAGCGTACGTTCACACCTCAAACAAATTGAACGGTATTTCATATCAAATCGTATATGTCGAAACAGAATTTTAATTTCTTATACGTTCGTCAATTTCAAATTATATCATAAGTAATACCACAATAGGTTTCGATTTTATCCTAAACATTTTTATTTATACGAAACCTTGGTTGTTATGACAATATAACGAAAGCAAAAGGTCGTGCAAAAACACGAGATCATAAGTAGAGTGTTTTCTGCAGTTCGCTCGAGTTATATTGTCAAAATGACAACAAAGTTTAGGGTAAATAAAAAAACCGCTGCCAATTACTTGGGGATCAGAACTTCCTCACCGTAGTAAAACCCGACGTGTGGTGGTGTTTATAATGAAAGTAATTTTTGACGTTTCAAAAGAGTCACATTTTGACGTTTGAAAAAAGTAGCATTGGTGGAATGTCACTAATATTTTTTTTAGACATTGGGACCGATTTTGCTCATCAACGAACACAACCTCTTCCTTGAGCTGTAGAATGTGTGTACCAAATTTGAAAGCTTTATCTCAAAAAGTGTAGCTGCTATCGCGAACCACACAGACACACATACAGAAAATTGTTTCTGTCCAAAATTTTGTGTATCGTTATAATTCGGCGAGATTCGTCCATAAATGCAATACAAATTTTAGGTATTCGAATAATTCGAATTATTCGAATATTCGAAAATCCGAATAGTTCGAATATTCGAATATTTTTTTGAACGAATATTCGAATACTAAAATCTGGAAAATTCCCAGCCTTAATTCAAAATAGAAACATGGAGTGATATTTGGCCCGATAGTGCCTCGATTATGTAATTTAGAAATCGGAAGGTAGAGATAAATAACGTTCTTCCAGGGTTGACGTTTGGTGATGTGTCCGTAAATATATTCATGCACATGACACAATATCTTACCTTTTGGTTATTTTGGCGAGTTCGGTAACATGCAAAGTTAATACGAAGAGGGCTCAAGGCACTGGTGAAGATACACGGAAAAAAAGTGTTGCCATAAATACTACAATTGTATGGACTTTCACCATAAATGATGATACAAATAGGGTTAACAACAAATTGAACTAAATTTCAACAAGAAATTGTAGCAAAATTAAACTACAAATTATTAGGTTATTTGCAACATAAACCTGCAAAAATTTGCAAAAAAAAGAGTGACTGGCTCAATTTCGATGTTCAAATTTGTACTAACAATGTGTATAGTCATCAAGTATTATAGAAGATGCTACTAAAACTTGTAATAATATTTACTATTTTATGTTTGGAGCATGTTCAGGTTTATGTTGACTATTCTACTATAATATTGTAAGATATTGTGACTTTTATAACAACATTTCCTACATAAATCAGTGAAAAATTATGTTAACCATTACGTACAATAGTAATATTTTTAGCATGTTAACACGCTAGAGGTTGTTTGACTACAAGAAAGTCATCGGACATGTACAATAATTAAGTAATGCCACTCCAAATATTCTACGAAGAGTAGTAGAATATTGGTATGTTGTGTGTTGCGATTTGATCTCATTGAAGTTCTTATGGATTAAAACCACAGGTGATCAACGCACCATATCTTAATAGAAAGAAAGAAGAAATCTATCCACATCTCAACGTTGTTATTATTTAATGGAATCAATTCATTTACATCCACCACAGTTACTGAAAGGAAAACTTTCTCCTCAATTTTTGCTGTTCTAAAAGTTATAAATAAGGATTTTCTAAAATGTTATGCAATATTAAAACTTACCTCGAAAATACTCATTTAATTCATGCAACTCCCAACTATTTAAGATTGAGATAACAAAATCGCCCATGGTTAGTTATTTTTATAAAAATCAGTTAAGTTAGGTTAGGTTATTGTAAGTGGGTCCTTGTGGAACCTCCACTGCGGCTATTAGCAGGCCTATTGTGGCTCACTCCTAATTATATTTCACCCAATAAGCTCAGTCTCTTAACGAAACTGATAACTTTATTGGGTAAGAATGTGTTCAGATCCTCTGGTAGCAGTTGCCCTTTGCCAACTATTGAGAATCGGATGCTCTCTACAGTGAGACAAGTGCATAAGACGTGGTCTGCCTTTTCATCATCCTCCAGACATAGACGGCACTCGGCATTTTCCGCTAGGCCGAGTTTATGCAGATGATAGTTTAGTCGGCATTTCCCGGTATATAGGTCTGTTAGAGTTTTCAGGTATACCCTGTTTAATTCTAAAAGTTTCTTAGTTCTTGAATTCAAAGGGTATTTTATAAACGCCTTCGAATGAACTATCCTGATAACTCTTGCTAATACTGGAGAGTTTTTTTATCAGCCCAGGTTGTGATAGCCATCTTAGCAGTACTTGAAGATATGCCAAGTATCGGTAATGGTCTGATGTTTCGTGATCCTGCTTCATCTCTGGCCAAGAAGTCGGCTATTTCGTAACCTTCCATTCCAGAGTGGCCGGGTATCCAGACCAGAATCACTTTGTTGTTTTTGCTCAAATGATTTAGAGCCATCTGACAGTTCCATACCGTTTTGTAGTTACAGCGGTAGTAGCCAAGAGCTTTTATAGCTGCTTGGCTGAAAAAAAATCTTGATTGATCTGCGTGTGTAAGATACATATATTCCAGCTCTCGCACACACAGTTCAATAGCATGAACCTCGACCTAAAAAATGGTTGCATTAGTACCTAGGCTTGAGGATATCCTCACCCTTGGTCTGTTGCTATGTACTTCGGCTTCTATTCCCTCAGGAGTTTTCGAGCCGTCTGTAAACCAGCAACTGTCTGCCCTCAGTAGGTCGGTTTTATTCCGATCCCACTCATCTCTTTCCAGAAAAAAGATGTTGAAGGTCAGCTCGTAGTTGGTCATAGTAGGCATATTATCCGAGGGCATTCCCAGGATGCTGTGACTCTCTATGTCATCCAGCAACCTGTTCCGCTTTATGATACTAGTCTGCTGCATATTATTGGCTGCTTGTTGCAGTCTATATGTTGTCCACCTGGCCTCTCTCTCCAAATATATATGAAGAGGGGTAAGTCCACTCATAGTACTCACATTATAAATCACAGGGTTGGGTTTTAGGTTTTCTCGACTGGACGGCATTTTGGAATGAAATGAAATAATACGTATATAATTGCATTACGCAGAAGCAACGACCTGATGGTAAACAAATCTGACGGTGACATATTGCTTGCGTACGTACATGTCGAAATTAAAACTATCACTATAATTTGGAGCAGATTTTGCTACTTATTATTTCGCAATGCCACACAATTTCTAAAGGAATTTTTCGTTAATATTTTTATAAAAATCCTTACAATATATAAGTAATTTGTACAATGTTATATTCAATTTTTGTTTACAAGATTTCAATAAAATAGTTAAAGCAAACTTTCCAAGTTTATTTGTGGTTAAACCACAAAATTAACATTTTTGATACGAATAAATTTCTTCCTTTGCCTAAATGATAGTTTAGCTCGTTGGTGGGATGCCGTGGAAATTTTGTAAATTTAATGTAGTAAGTCTACATAAGAAATAACAAAGTTAATCTAATATAAGTAGTGGAAAAAGTATTCTGTTTATATATCTTTTAGAGTTACACAAATCAGTCGGATTTAAATCTGGTTGTTAACCTGGTCAAATCTTGCGGATAATGTTGTTTATAAAAACTGATTTAGTATTGCAATTCTATAACATCTAAAATCTCAACGAAGAAAACGCAGAAAAACTATATTTTAAATAGTAGTGTACTGGCTCAATTATGGGTTAGATTATTTTATCGTAACAGCATTGCACAATAATCAACCTATGAGAAAAATAATCAATTCAGATGAATTGAACCCCCCCTCTAGTCAGTGTACGATATTATTTTTTGAAAAAAAATTTTGTTTTCTCGTTTAGTTTTAATAGTTTGGAAAATCAAAAATATTTGCACGTCATTGAACTTACACCAAACGACACACGTTTCTTTAATAGGCATTATCTCAATTCTCCTTGAACGTAGTGTACAAAATGGATGCAGTATGTGTAAACTCCTTCATTGTTAGTACCTCAACAAATCTTCCAACCGTTTTCAAAATATTGTATTACACCATAAGTTCTTAAGTTATTAGCACGCCACTGTTTTGTTTCATTGCAGTTGCTAATGCATTACCAATTTTACATGCTGGTTGTTCCGCGATTTATTTCTACAATTCAAAACAACTTTAATATATTATGAAGATATAACCGTGAGATATATAAAACGAGAAAATATGGGTGCTAAATTGACATTTATTTCGGATAAGCGGAAAAATTATGACACATTTTATTAGCAGAAAGGTGTGAATCCATAAAAATGTTAATAGTTTAGCATATTTAAATTAGAATTATAGCCATTAATTACAATAGTAGTTAAACAGCAACTGGAATTGTGATTAAATGTGTTTAGTTAGGTTTAGAAACAAAACAAATCTACTTATTTTAATTTAACTATCCCCATAACAAAATATTTAAAGTAAAAAATAAATTAGTTATTTTAGTTTGCTGCAAAATTTACAAAATTTGTAATTTTTAATTAATTGTCAATTAGAGAGATAGTAATATTTTACTCTACATATAAGATATTTCGTGAAAAATTAAAGGGAATAGTCCCAGGAACTAAAAATTAATAACGGAGTTCCCCAGGACAATGTTCTAGACCCACTTTTATTTTCATAATATTTAAATGATGCAGAAATTTTATATCGATTCCATAGTGGCTTTTGCCGATAGTATCATCCAGTTTAAATTTAAAAGAACTCTCAAAGTAATTTTAAGATAATCTGTTCTCTCTTTTTGAATATTTTAATTACAAGAGCACCGAAAATTAAAGAAAAATATGTGTGTTGTTTTTTATTCATTTTTACGTTGTATTATATCTAGTCATATAATTATTATGATACAGAAGAAACATTTGTATATTATGCCAAGATTGCTATATAGATCCTTATACCATCTATTTCTCATAATTAACAATTCACTAATTCTCCAGCTGTCAGTCAGAAAAATGGAACAAAATTAAAAGTACACCACATTACACAATTATATTCCGCATTTCGGATTCAATAAGGTTAGCAAAGGGCCACTCATCGCTGCTACTAAAATCTGCTAAAATTATGAGACAGATGTTATTGTCCTTGATTTGTACGTTATTGTAAGTCCCCCTTCATAGTGATGCTCTTCTCAGCTGATGATCAAGGTCGAGGAGGACTACATTAAGCTTATTGGCGTGTATTTGCATGAAGGTGGGGAGAAAATACTACCCTCTCATTCACGACAATGGATGCAATATCTACTATGGTGTACGGAGGTATCTGTAACTTGTCGGGAGTGTTTCAGATGATAGTATGGCACTCGTAATGCTGCGTTATGTTGAAGGATTTGGATCTAAATCGCAAGCAATAGATATGCACAAAAGAAGTGCATAAGCGATTCCAGCAATTGAAGTCAGATCTTGAAGGAACCCATAACGTAACTACAAAAGACCTTTACTTCCGATCAGCTACTTTGTTGAAGAACATTCCTCTTATTTTGGTATTGAAGACAACGACTAGGTTTTTGGGATATTTATTTCAGGTTTTGAGGCAATTAATCTATTGCTTAATGATTGAATACATCTGCATCAGTGTAACCGTTTACAAACAATTTTTTTGTATACGCTCTTCAAAATGGTATAATTGTTTAGCATCCACAAAATGCCTTTAGCGGCCTAGTATCTAAAATCGTCATGGCAACACTTTAGCGGATTATTCAGAAAACTTATAATTAGATTGAATTTTGTATGTTTATTCATTCATTTTATATGAAATTGAAAATGACAGTCTGTAGCATATTTGAAGGTCTCGTCTGAAAACGCGTTGTTAATAAACAAGCGGTTTCCATGAACATTTTCGCACAGCCTTCTAATACACTACCGTATTGATGGCAATTCAAAATAAATATTATAATGCAAGAACTCTTCTTTGGAAAGCAAATACAAACGAAAGTTGTATGCAATACGTACGAAAATGGCTTTAGCGGACAAACATTACTGTTTCTGGACGAGGCGCCAGCTGTGTCCGTAGTATTATGAGTTCGCTAAAGCCTTACTTTCTTTGAAAATAAGCATCTGATATCTGTCAGTTGAATTTTATGAATTTTGTCTGGAAAAGATTTCAAGTTAAACAATTTTCTGAAACTAGCAAGAATAGTTGCAGAAAAAATAGTGTACGCAACAAACCCGAAAAAGGTCTTTACGAGGCAAACAGGCTTTTTGGAAATTGTCAGCTCACCCAGTAAAGAATCACTTTCAGTCTTATTAAGTAAATAACTATTATTTAAATAAATCTACTACAAAAACAGTTATTACAATTTTAAAAGTTTACAGTTTAAAAGTATTTTGTCATATCTAGGATGGTATAACCGTTAATTATACATTTGAGATGTAATGCCTTAGTACATTTGTAGGAACAAATAGTTTGTACTTACAACATCGTTAGTATATTATATATTAATTAGTTTAACCATAAACAAAAGAGAAATACCCCTCGAAACATAAAAATCTATTTTTAGGCATTCCTAATATTAAATTTTCCGACTGAAAACTAATTCTAATAAATAATCAGTATCTGCAAATTAAATTATTTATTAGCAATGGTAACCAAATTGTTCTTTTTGTTTCCAAAATTAACACGTTTATTATTAATATTACATTATATAAATTTCAGTCACAACATTATTACCAGAGAGAAACTTATTTTTAATATAAACATTCAATCTGTTATATGATTTCCTGCAATTTTCCCATTAGTAACATCGTTAAATTTTCTGGACTGTAAAATGTATGTACAACTTTTTGAAATATACTAAATTAGCTAAGTATTTAAGTATAGGTTATTAATAACGGTTCGAAAGTCATTTAACAAAATGCAGATTTATTCTGAAGATAGCATTCAAACATTTAACAGTGTAGACATAATAATTGATACTTTTTACAGTTAAGCCCTCGGGAAATGATTACTACAAGAGAAGAAATTCATGAATATGATAATTTAAAGGGTTCAAATGAGTTTAGTTAACGTTAAATATTTTTCTTGAAATTAATATTTATTTGAATTCAAAATACATCAAACATAATTTAAGATGTTTTCTTCTGCTATCAAAGCCATCACTAGATACGAGTACCGGACAATCTCCGTGCGTGCAGAGCCGGGGAAAGAGATAATAACAATCATTTATAGAGGATAATTAAATAACACACCTCCAGTATTTTAATACAACATGAATCTCATATACTGTGTTCAAGGCATTAGTATAAATTGATATTATTAGAATTTGTTCTGAGTGGATAGTGTGCAAGTTGGAACGATTTGGTAGATACATCACTTTGTATAGGAAAAGGAACGTTCTACGTCGGTAGATATCAGCGGTGCAAATTTAACCCTAGAGCTACATCACGGGGTCGCCCGTGGCCATGTGATTTACATTCATGTGAAAATTTTCGCATGCACCATTACTTCCAAGTTCAGCATTTCAGTACCTTCAGTAATCATAGAGCCTTAGAAGTGGTAGGTTACGTTTTTTTTTTTTGTTTTATATCTTTCTGATTTTTGTCGGCGACTGTGTCGTATAGGACCTCCACAGCGTAATAAATATCCCGGTGGTAATTTATTAATGATGTTCGATTTCTTTATTCAACCTAAAGTCTCTATTCTCAGAATAATAGAAGCGGACTCAAAAATAGGTGCATCTTTACAGGGGCAGCGCTTTGGAAAGCTTCATATGAGGATTTGAGTAATAATGAGTTCGAAACATTCAACGAGGTCGAGACTGAATATGAAAATAATTCTACTGTTAGCGAACATGAAGAATAGTACCTATTAATAATAATAATAATTAGAAGTGTAGCTCGTGGTCGAGCGGCAAGGACATTGGTTTCACATCCTGATCGAGGAGCTAGGATTTTATCTATTCCTAGCATATTCTGATATTCGGTGTCTGGCCATTGTCTCTAAATGTGTAGCCCTCTCCCGCCCAAAGTACCTTGAGGTACCTTCAGAGACACAGAGGGTTGTATTACCTGTGGTGGTAAATATTAATACCAAAAAAAAATTTAACACAAAAAATATGATTTTAATTTCTCTTTATTTTTTTTAACATTTTTATATTTATAATGTTTATTAATACAATGTTGAAATAAATTAAAGTGTAACTTTTTCTTCCCACTTGGTCGAATAAAGCCCCTATTTCTTATTATACAAAAAATACAAAAATAGAAAGTTACATTTGTGTGGTTTATACAGTATAATCACGGTGTGGTTCTAGGATTAAGATGGTACCTCCACGGCAAATCTCGATACGAGCGTAACATTTAGAAATCAATCTTTTTTAGTTACCACAAGTTGTCATTTATCTTTGACAGCAACATCACGACGGTCCGATAAGCCGCTTAATGAATTCTGCATATTATGGATAATATCTACAGTTTCATCTAAAGGTAGTGTAGAACATTCTAAGCGTAGTTTCGTAAGTGCGTTTACTATGCATTAACAGTAAAGTTGTACTATGAATAACACTAAAAATGTGTCTAATAACTAACATTAATGATTTTATGTCCCTTAAATATATTGCCTCGTCAACACAAATCCACGCGTGAAACATTAATTTTTTGTTACACATGATACAGTGCACTACAGATCTATCAACCCGAAAGTCATCAAACCGAGAAACAATTTTCTGCAGTTCAACTGTCGACAAACATGAACGAAAATGAGACAGTTGTTACTATGCATCTATCTCTTCGCACCGTCTACACACTGCGACGTGTGCAGAAACTGAATAGTGAAGAAACATGGTCTAAATCTCGTAATGCGTGTGCTTTTCTATGGAAGCTCAGAGAGGGTGGTTGGAAAATCGGTCGGGGACTCACGGAAATTGTTCGGTGTCTACTTGTCAGCAATAATTATCAACATTTCTCTAAAGTTTAAAAAAAATTAAGAAAGGCAGTAGCATATAAATGCATAAATATCCTCTGTTTCACTCTATTTTTGATTCCATTGATTTTTCCGTGTTACATTATGGTCTTTACAGGGAAAAAATCTTAAGCTTTTGGGACTTTATTTCTGCGCACAGTAGCTGAGTGGGTAAAACGCTTATAGCTATTTACTCGATATCGAAGGTTGATGGTTTGAATCCATCCTGGCGCAAGTTAGAAATTTAACTTGTAATTTGTTGCGGACTAAAATGGCAAAAGAACCTGGAATGGGTTGGAATCTTTGATGCGAAGATAACACTGACGTAGTTTTCCACGAAACACCAAAACACTATATACGGCACTCAACGAGCGTTACGCCAACCAAGTTTGCATCATCTGGAGATGATTAAAACTCAGTTTTAATCAAACTGATGTAGTTTTCACGAAACACCAAAACACTATATACGGCTCTCAACGAGTGTTTCGCCAACCAAGTTTGCATAATCTGGAGATGATTAAAACTCAGTTTTAATTATCTCTAGATGATGCCAACTTGGTTGGCTAAACGCGCGTCGAGTGCACTATATAGTGCGTTGGTATTTCGTGGAAAAACTACGTCAGTGCTATGGTAAAGGGAATTAATTGTCGTTGCCCTAGATGTAGTTCGGATCCCACAATAAACTGTAGTACCTTGTGTCTCTTCTTCTAACAAAAAATCCAAAGATTTTCAGGGCATTAATTCTATGGCTTGAGAAACGGTTAGAAAACATTTTCAGAAAATATATTAAGAAAACATGTTAAGAAAGCAAAAAAATTTTTTACACTGTTTTATGAAATTAAACTTTTGCCGACGTTTCGAGAAAAATGTTTATCGTCAGGGTTACAACCAAAAACGGAAATAAATTCTTACACTAGTTTAAACAATGTGAATTTAACATAAGACTTGACATTATCTCCAAAAAAGAACACAAAATATACATAAAAACATTTCTACACGTAAATATAAACGAACTAAATTCAATCAGACACTGTAAATAAGCATGCGGACAAAATATTTATCTGTATAAATTTTAGTACTGAAAATAATTCTGGGAGCGTGCATATGGGGTCCATCTACGCATAAATGGAGCGACATGTGACAGAACGACAGATCTGTTTCTATAAATATTATGTTCTCTTAATAATTTTTTTTCGATAAAAATTTTGTAAAAAAATGGCTTTATCTTTATTCAGTTTTAAAAAAGTATACATATATATACCCTACATACGTAGGTATCACATAAACGGTATGTGGTGTCACGTTATAAATGTGACACCATTATAAATGTTACAACTTCTGGCTATGATTGTAAAATTTTTATTTTTTTAGAAGATCTTAGGTTTTAAAATTATTATAATCGCCTAATACGTTTAATAAATTTTTATATGAAATACATAAAAAAAAATTGAAAATTCTGAAATCACATATTTTGTACTAAGTATTTCTATATTTCTTCCTTATTTTATAAGAATTATTATTATTTTTTTTGTAAGCTGCCTTACACAATTTGATACAGTAGATTTCCGGCATTACAATTAATTGCATATAAGACAACAAAAGATTCTAAAAGGATTTTTATAAAAATTATTAGTTTTTAAATATCGCATTATGCTTACTCGTTGACTTTGAAAAGGATTCGGTTTAAGGTTTAATAATTAATTGTTTTGGATCAATTTTTTTGCTGTTAAATACATATTTACTGATCTAGCCCAGTAAAGTGACATAATGGATCGGTAAAATCTTTACCTATATCTTATGTCACTTTTGATTGACACTAGTGCCAATTAAAAATGATTAATCCAATCTTTTTTTAACGTAAGCGTCTGACATCTGTAGCAGTTGAAGTTTATGTATTTTGTTAGATTTAAAAAGTTTTTGAGGATTAGCAAGAACTGTCGCAGAAAAAATATTTTACGCAACATACCCGGAAAGTGTATTTACTGGGTTTGCGGTGCGCCACACAGTGTGCCAGAATTAATATTTAGCAGGACAAAACCTAAATTTGTAATAATTAATTTTAGGAAAAACTCCTTTATTAGTATCTACAGAAAGTGCATAACGACATTAATATGAGAATCCCTAAAAACAAATCAATTAGGAATAGTAAGCAAGTAAAGAACTAATAATGCGCGACGATTCTCAGTTTATCAGTTGCGTTTGGATTGTATTTCTGGACGAATTTCGACGAATTATGACGATATACAAAATTTCAGACAGAAAAAATTGTATTTAAATTACGTATTTACTTTGATGTATAAAAAATTGCACTCATTTGCACACTGTAATTTGAAGTTTTTAAGGAAGCTCATATAATAACTGTTATGTCCGGTAGTGTCCATTAGGGACATGTATGGATAACTTGTTTTTATTTGAGCCTTCCTTTGCTTTGCATATTAGCATATTTTTCTATTTACAGAGAAAATGTCTGTTACCAGAAGATAATTATTTGCAATCTCATGACCCGAATTGTGCAGATAAATTCAGAATTGGCTATAATTATAAGCAAATTGACTTTTAAAAACTCAAATAACTCTTCTGATAATAGATATTGTAAATAGAACTGTAAATAGAACAATATGCTAATACTCAAGGCAAAAAAGCTCAAATAAAAACAAGTTATCCCTATATGTCCCTAATGGGCACTACATTTTATTAATAGTTATTGTATAAGCTTCCTTAAAAACTTCAAATTATAGTGTGCAAATGCTAAGTAAATATGTAACTTAAAAATAATGGCAATGTTTTTGTCAATATTTTGAATAAGATAATATCAAAAATGACTG
>JANEYF010004926.1:0-260000 GCA_029963845.1 Rhamnusium bicolor
GCATTAAACAATTTAAATTTTTATGTTCAATAGTCATATGGTATACAGTTTTAAATTATATTAATCCCATAAGCAAGCTTATGCAAACAAAAGATTTTGATTTGAAAAGAGCACTTGACTTCTAAAGAACTGCAAACATTTCTTTAAAAATCTTCGATCTGATAAATCTTTCAATGATATTATTGTTGACGCAAGAGAATTGGCTGATGAAATTAACATTGAAGCCAATTTTGAACCAACAACGTCACGACCCCGCATAAGAAGAAAGAAGGCCAACTTTTCATATGAGGCAAGGGACAAATCAATCGAAGATCCCAAAGAAAAATATAAAATAGAATTTTTCTTCCATACTATTGATCAAGCATTAATGCTTGATCAACAGTCTAGATAGTCGATTTGAACAACAGAATCACCATAGTAACCATTTTCAATCTCTATATAATATGATTTGAAAACCATGCCTAACGAGAAAAAAATATTCTTCTGATTATAACACAAACAAACAATGTA
Organism: Rhamnusium bicolor; assembly: GCA_029963845.1. Classification (NCBI taxonomy): domain Eukaryota; kingdom Metazoa; phylum Arthropoda; class Insecta; order Coleoptera; family Cerambycidae; genus Rhamnusium; species Rhamnusium bicolor. The sequence continues at coordinate 511 of JANEYF010004926.1, forward strand.
TTACTGTGGTTCTATGTATCTAACTTTTTGTTTTCTATTTAAGTTACGTGTAAGTGATCAAAAAATTTAAATCGTAATAGTGGTAAAATTGCACCCTGTATGTTTAAAACTAAGCAAATATTTTTAAAATATAAGAACTTGGTATCTATAGACACTGCACCCCTATTTTATTTTAATTTATACTGTTTTGTACCAAATTTTAAGTTTTACTACTTGTTTCTATATAAATATAAGTTTTTATTGCAAATTAAAACCATTTTTTATTAAGAAAAAATAACTTTAAAAGGGGCGGCAACTTATTTTTTCCGGGGCGGCGTAAACGACATAGCAGATACAAATTTGAATAGAATTGATGGATATGAAATTATACATAACACAAATAGACTTAATCAAAATGACGGTATTTTAATATATTTGAAAAATGAGCTGGCACATGAATTTACATTTATAAAAATTGGATTAAGTAATGCTATAGATTTAGATATATATTTTAGTACATTTAAGATAAAAGTTTTTGCAATTTATAGACCACCTTCTACATGCGTGTATAAGTCTGTTAATAATTTGTCTAATATTTTACGGAACTGCAATTACAACAATTATGACTATGCATTTATTATAGGTGATATTAGTAGTAAAAATATTGACTATACTGGAGAATATTTAAATACACTATCAGAGAACTGATTTGTGTCCTATATAAATAAAAATACTAGAGCTACTAATATTTAATCTACTTGTATATATCATGTTTTTATGAAAAGTAAAACTACATTAAAAATAAATATAATTCCAGCAATTCTAAAAACCAACATTTCAGATCGCTACACAATCGTAGCTCAAATTAATACAAGAAAAATGACTTCCAGTCATATTGAGAAAACGAAACAAATATTTAAAAAAGTTATTACAATTACCAGTTGTAAAATGTGTGTTGAGAAAATATTTATAACTATAATGATCTAGATGAAGCCTTCTAAATATTCTTTACAGGGTTTGAATTTTTAGTAGGTCAATTCACACAAGTGAGAGAATGTAAGTATAAAAAGAAAGAAACCGTGGATAACAAACGGACTAGTTAGCTCTATTAAAGAAAGAGATAAATTATTTCAATTGCATATTAAACATCCACATGATGACAATCAAAAGCAAATATACAGGGTGGAACAAGAGTGCGTCCGACTTCGATTTCTCGAGTTCTAAGATAGCTAGAAACTTGATTTAAAACCATAAGTAAACTAGACAAAAAAGTATATAACCGGAAATTGTTTTCAAATATACAGGATAAGTCAAGACGATTCTATAAGATCAAGTAACATTTTTATAAATGAAATGCCATGTATATCAGAACATTCTTTTAAACCTCTTTGTGGCCTCCTTTCACTCCTGTATTATCATTAACTTTCTCTCAACCACTTGGAAGTAATGATTTTTTTTTTGTTGAAATTATGCCATTTACACGTGTATATTAAAGAATCACTACAGTCACAATTACCGATTTTCAGAAAAAATTATGTTAGTATCAGTTATGAGACATCTGTGTGATGACACTCAGCCATTTTCCCTTTCTACAAGTATACAGGGTGGCCAAAAATATTTTTAAATTTAGAACTTTTTGAACCGAATTTTCTCAATTTTTTCAAATGGAACACCCTGTGTATTTTTAGACGATGTGATGGAGGATTGAAAAATAAAGGTTTTTTGTACGTACATTCCTATGGCCATTTGTGCCAATTTTCAATTTATTGAACAATAACTGCAAAATTCTGCAATACAAATTAAAAATGAGAGTTTTTTTTCAAATAATTCAAGAGAAGGTATTATAATAAATAAACGTTTTACATGATGCCCATAAAAACATCACACCAACAATAATCCAAAATTTTAAGAAAAGGATAATAAATGCTTTTAGAAGTATCACTCCGGCAATTTTATGAACAATAGAAATTTCATTCCAAAGACGCATAGAAATGTATGTCAATCAAAATTGACAAGATGTGGAGCACTTCTTATAATATCTTCTCTTGAATTAAAAAAAAACATATTTTTAATTTTTATTGTGGAATTTTGCAGTTATTTTATGAAACTATTAGTGGGTAGTAGGACAAATAAAACTAATGTTCTTTATTTAGATTGACCGGTTTCTGCAGTATAACCTACCTTCCTCAGAATCTGTAATTTAATAATAGTATGACCAGCAGGTTTACAAGAAACTAAAAAACACTTACCAATCTAACGATAAAACCAATTTTAATTAGATTAGTCATAAATAAATAGCAAATATATACATTCAAAGTCTAAACCACAATAATTGACACATACAACATAAAAAAATAACAATGCAATAATTACAACAGATTTGATTTTATATACGTGAACAATAACTTTTTTGATATAGATTAAATTCTTCTTCTTTTTGATAATTTTGTTGCATTCATTTTTATCCTAACTCATATTTCATATTAGAGCATAGTTAGGTTGGGGTTGTTCATATTCTTCTTCCTCTATTAATTAATGCCATTATCATACAAATTAGAAGACGATGAGTACGTCAAATTTCTAACCAGCCTTTATTTAAAAATTGAACTTATTTAATAATGATTTATAAATTGCACTTAAATTATATACATCTGTTCTTACATTAACACAATTTTTGTTACAATTTATATACATAATTTCCTGTAAAAGTCTCTTGTCTAAATTCTGTTCAGTATTTGATATTTTTGTTTCTTCAAAGTTAAATTTACAGATTTGTTCTATTATATGGTTAGATAAAGCTGTTGGCATTTTTTTGTTTTTAATATCGTATTTATGGTTTTTTATTCTCGAACTTAACCATTGTTTAGTTTGGCTAATATATTGTTTACAACATTCACACGGAATTTGATATTATTTTCGTTCTCCAAACTCCTTTTTAAATTTTGTGATAAACGATTAACAAACGGTATTTGTAACTCTCGACCTGTTTCTGAGAAAAATGTTTTAATTAACCTATCTGGATAGTTATTGTTGATTAAAATATTTTTAGCTATACATAATCTTTTTTGTTTAAATTTATTACTGCACAAATTTTCTATTTTGAATTTCATGGACTTTAAAATAGCAATTTTTTGATTTAGAGGATGACTTGAATAAAAATTTAAAATTCTATTGGAATTAATGTTTTTTCTATACCACTCTGTTAATATGTCTCTAGTAAGCAATATATCTAAAGACGGGATCATGTTATTTTCTTCTTTCTCTGCAGTAAATTGAATATCGTTACTGCATGAATTAAGTTCATTTAAAATCATATTAACACAGTTTTCTGGTGCTGCTAATAAAATGTCATCTACATATAAGAAAAAGAAAGGTATATTCCATGGTAATCTTTCCAAACAACCTGAAATTATGTCATGTAGTGCAAAAATTGGCAACGCCGGATTATCCATTGCAGTCCCAAAATTTTGCATATAGAAGCTATTGTTAAATGGAAAGTAACTACATTCAAAACAAAAATCAACTAACTTTAGAAAAATATTTTGTGGGATATTTGTACGAGTTTCAATACTCCTCCAAAACTTTATCGTCGAACTTTTGACAGACTCTTTTGAGACATTGGTAAATAATGATTTGACATCTAATGATACTGAAATATATCCATCAGATAATTTTATTTGCTGTATTTTTTTCAACTAAATTAAATAAATTTTTAATATTGTGTTGAAGTTCTGGGTTTAAGTTATTTAGAATATTTGATACGTACTTTGCTAACTGATAAGAAGGTGAGTTTATTTGATTTATTACTGGCCTTAATGGAGTATGGATCTTAGGCAATCCATATCCTAGTGGTGGTCTAGAGTTATAAACCGTAAGTCTTTTCTCCTCACATTCATCTATATATCCTTGGTCAAATAGTTTTTTTATCAACTTATTATTTTTATTCTGGTATTTTACTGTTTACTGTAAAATATATTTATGTTTCTAGCTATCATAGAACTCGACATATCGAAGTCGGATGCACTATTGCCCCACCAATTCCACCATGTATATTACAGAAATAAATTAAATGTTTTTATAAAAAAACAATCTAACTATTTTAAATCTATAATTAACAAAAACAAATACTGTCCTAAAAACCTTTGGAATACCGTAAAATTGTTTACTAACACAGACGATAAAAGATGATAAAAAAAATAACAAAAATAAATGTGGAAAACGGAAATGAATTAACAAATAGCCGCAGTCTTCTAGTTATAATGAATTTAAAAATAACTCCTCAGCGCCAGCCTTTGGAAATAGCTTTTCCGAGGGAATCAACGTATCCACAATTCAAAGGGAGAAAACCTTAAAGTTTTTTTTGCTGGAAATTCGATAGCGATACCTGATGCAATAAGTACTGTACCTTATCGTATCATATTGTAAACTGTAATACCGATACAAAATATTAAGGATCGAAAGAGAAAGTATCGGTATCCAAAAATATCGTACCATATCGCGCATCCCTACTCCCGCTTGCTGAGTGATGTCATCGACTGCATGCGGACATAATCCTTATACTATGATATTAGCAATGCGAAGTTTGTTATGTCAGATTTAATGTCAGAAAAGTCTAGAAAAATATACAACTTTCAATATGAAAAGTACATGTGAAGTGGTGTTTCACCAAAAAAGTTAACAGCTATATCGAAACTCTACTGATATATTTGCTTAATTTGATGAAGAATCAATTAAACTGAAAATCTCAACAATGTGGTCACGCTATTTCACGTTAAAATCGATGCTGGCGATAAGAGAAAACGTTGATATCTCAAAGTTTCCGAAATTGACCGCTTTCCTTAAAAAAAAAAGTTTTATCCGATTGTTAAAAGTATATTTGACATTTTCATTTATAGATCTGATATTATTTTTGACCTCTATTAACACTCGCTTGCTCTCCTCAGATTGGTTTCCACGCCATTTGTGACAAGCTAAGCTGTTTAGTGACAGCTTATAAAAAATTTCGATAAACGGATATAATTTTTTAAAATTCACGTTAACATTCCTAATAAGAGTTTTTTAATAATGTGTTCATCCACCACATATTAAAATGAACCTTTCTCTATTAGAATACGTCAATTATAATCGATACCCAATTAGGTTATTCCAAGTATACAAAATCCATGTCTAAAGTTGCTCAGAGTTATAGAGAAGTAGTGAGACTTTCTAATCCATATTCTTCTCAAAACTGAGAAAGAGCCTATTTTTGTACTAATACAAATATTTTTCATTTCTTTCCTAGAACAAAAATGAAACAATATACACCAATGTGCAAAAGTAAGTAGGATAGTGACAGTAGTGGTGTAATATATATGTAATATAAATGTATCTGCTTTTGCACGCAGATAATTTACTAATTGCTGATCGTATTCAACCATTATTTATCCTTCGTCTCCCAGTTAAACACCTTCTTTTAATACTCCTTTCTTCTTATCTCGCTTTTTAACTCTTATAGGTACAGTAATAAGTGCTGCCCTACTTAGTTTTGCACAGCGGTGTACCTATCATACAACGATTTAAAAATCCAAGTAGCTATGACTTGTCATAACTGTCAGTTTTAAATTTCACGTCGGGTCGGTTTTCAAATTTAAAAGCAAAAATGTCTGAAGAAATGCAGTGCACACCACCTGAATTACTTGAAATTGCAAATTCGGAAAATGTGATGATAGCATATTTTAATGGTAAAATCTAAATTAAACATCGAACACAATGTAAAAGTTGACAACTATTCTAGATTAATTGACTTTCTAAAGGGACAAGGCAAAAATTATAAACCTAAAAAGTCAAAAGTTTTGTCTAAAGAGGAGTTTGATGAATTCCTTAATAAAGCACCTAATGATAAATATTTAGCAACAAAGGTATGTAAGCATTTTAAAATTATATATTTAACCGTTTCATATCTGTAATATAAAATTTTGTTATAATTTGTGAAATTCCAGTTATTTTATATCTATTCGCTATGAAAATAATAGATAAAAAGAATTGAATGCTTTGATGAAGTCCGGATATAGCTCAGTGGTCAGAATGTTGGACTCGTAATTTGAAGGCCCGGGTTCGAATCCTGTACTTTTTTTCTTTGCTCTTTCTAACTTTATTTTACTTTTATAAAATTAATATAGTATATTTTTTAGATTGTACTAATATTTGGAGTCACAGGAGCTTGTAGATGCGATGAACTTGTTCATATAAAAGTTAACGATATAAAAGATTTGGGAGATTTAATCTTAGTAAATATTCCCAACACAAAAACTAAAAAACATCGCTCATTTATTATAATTGGAGATTTTTATTTAAATTTATACAGAAAATATGCTACTCTTACAAGTTTAATTTATAAATAAAGTGGTTAGTATTATGTTATGCTTAATTAATAAATAAAATGGTTAGTATTACCAATGTTTTATTTTTTTGCCAAAATTGAACATATTTGATGTCATTTTTCGAAATTAAAGTCGCAATTTTTTATATTGGCGCTTGAAGAAAACATAGTATATATGTCACTTGGAGTAGAAGGCACATTATATGTTTCGCCCAATTGTTCAGCCTAGGCGTGCGCCTCGGCTGAGCAAACTTCTGGGCTCAACATGTAATGCTCGCCTTCTCCTCCTAGTAACATAATATACTATTTGTTGGTAATTAGATAATTGCTAAGTGCCTAAATAATTCTATTTAAACTTAGTTATTCTGCAAAAATTTTAATAAAATAAATATCTTTTTACGTTATCTATGTAACTTTCAGCTAGCACAGTACCCTTAATGCATACACATGCCAACCTAGTCATAGTATATGTGGCCGCCAAACCAGACGTCTGAAGTAATGGATGCATTTGTCATCTGACTCTTATAACTCTGTTATCATATTTTAAATATTTCTCAGGTAAATGTTTATATCCTTCATTTCGCCAGTGGTACTAGTAACGTCGTCGGTAGAAATGGTTGTATATCCACGTTTTTTAAGAGTAACACCCTTCTAGACATTTTAGACTTTAAATTTCGGGGGTTGTCTCATTTCTGTGGTGTTTATATTATGTATATATCACGGCTCTCCAAAGTAACGGTATGATCTTCAAATTTATATTATTGACCAATTTAAAATTTTCTACATTTTTCGGATTCATGTTTGTATGATTTATATAAAAATATACATAGTACTGATTAACAACCAACTAATTAACTCGGAATTGAAAACTGCACAAAAAAACCATTTCCTTGAGTCAATGAAACTTTAATTGAAACAAATATCTGTTCTTTTAATATTGCTAAGTAAAATGTACCTTTTAAATCAAAGAAATATACGTATTTATCAAAAATGTTCTACTGCAATTAATGAACGGCAGAAGGAAAAGCCAAGAAAATTTATACAAATTAAATGGAAAAGCAAAGATATTATATTAAGATGGTCTCTGAGAAAAGTAAATAGAAAAAGGCAATATTTACTACTAGCTCATGCAATCGCTCCAATATAATATTACCCTTAAAATTGAATGCTAAATTCAAGTTGAAAATATAGACACATGACTTTACGTATAAAATTCTTTACACAAAATACTATCAATTGAAATTTTCTACTCACCCGCATGTTTAAATGCCGAATTTACAAAGCAGAATTAGATTTAAACCTAAATCTGGTTTTAAGAGGTAGCGCATAGGTTAACACACACACAGATTTACTATTTAATCCAATGAAAATTATTCATATTACAATTTCTCCAATCACAAACATTTTATTAAAAGTCATTCAACTCATATCTCAATAATGTTTGGTTTTGAATTAACAGACAACTTAAAACTAAAATTTAATCCTGCTCAAATAGTTGTATTTACTATTTATAAATATCATGAATATCTTTAACACTGATTTATTTATCCAAAATATGTTTTACACCTGTTTATAGTGATTTAGAACTATGTCTAATATCAGAGTGACAAATTTGATGTTTGTTACTGCAAAGAAATATAGTTTAAAAAAAACTAAAAAACACGCTTTTAAAGCACATCAAACTAAAAAAGTGAAAAATAATTATTAATATAAACTGAAAACAATAATGAACGAATAATACTAGTATTATTGTGAAAAAAAGCGTGGGTTGCTCGATATACGAAAAATATGGCACAAAGCGCCTCACGCTTTTTTTCACAATAATACTAGTATTTTTCGTTCATTATTGTTTTCAGTTTATATTAATAATTATTTTTCACTTTTTAGTTTGATGTGCTTTAAAAGCGTGTTTTTTAGTTTTTTTTAAACTATATTTATTTTTCACTTTTTAGTTTGATGTGCTATGAAAGCGTGTTTTTTAGTTTTTTTAAACTATATTTATATTGCTTATTGATGCTGATATTATAACATATTAAGATCCAACAGATACTTCTGAAAAAAAAATTTTTTTTTTCAGCCATAGATGGGTATTGAACTCACGCCCGAGGAGTCCGTCGTTTCGCGTCGACTAAGACTTGTGCCTTAGCCCGCTCGGCCATCGAACGAACTGAGAATCACGGAATGTACTAACAGTAATAAGCCACTTGCTCTCACGCAGAGGATAAGTGAGGAAAGGAAATTATTTAATTCTGGCGATCCTGATCAGGATAATGATATAAACTTATCAAATTATTGTATTGTTACCGATTCTTCGTAAGTGTACAAAGTTTCAATTAAATCTGTCCGTTTAAAGTGGGTCAAAATCGAGTCCAAAGAGTCGGTTACAAACAAACAAACATACAAGTGAAGCTAATAAAAGCGTGTTAAAAAAAATGTGCTAAAGCCGCAACATGATTTAATTCATATTTAGGATATCCACCTATAAAACTTGTTGTATGTTTATGTGTATCTAGAAAAGTATATAATATGGTTTTGAATTTCAGAAATGTAATTATTGATGGGTTTTATCATTATGATAAAGATATGTTGAGATTATGAAGGTTTTACTGTGAATGTGAAAAAATATTAATAAGTTTTACTGAGAGTGTTAGGTAAGTTGAACAAGTTCATATCTATTTTATCCGCCACATATATTTACAAACAAATATTTATTTGTCTGAATTAAATATAATGCAGGATAATAAATATTTATTAAATTGAAAAAATTAAGGCTTCTTAGTCATTTCAAGCAAGATATTTCCCTCAGTGTACATTCAGCTTCTTAATACTTGCATTGGTAGATGGATTTCTAACTCTTGTCCCTCATCCATCAAAGTCCAAACCTTCGGACTGAAAAATTTCATAGGTAATTAGGGGAATGTTTTCTAAAGAAATAAACAAAATTCCTAAATATACATAACAAGGTACTACATACTTTCAACTAGTAAATATAACGAAATTAACCACCACTACAAGAATCCAGAAATCACATCAAATTTATCTGTTTCTATCACAACAGTATTAAGTAAAAGTAATATAGGTATGTACGTACAGTAAATATCTATTTCCGTTTTAAAATTTAATCAGTTTGATTTTAATTTACTAGGCAATAGAATTTTTTGTAAAATAAAAAAAAGTATTTGTAAATTAATAAACTAATTTGGCCAAGCCCTACACTACTTATGCAAATTAGAGGAATATACACTAAAACAACGTTACTGTTAGCATTACTATTGCTACGAGTACTTATTAAATCTCGTGCTGGCTAATATCGTATGAACTTTTGAATCCCCCTATTTATAGTCTAAGAGCTGGCGTCCAAATGTGCAAGAGTTTTCTCAAAGCTAATTTTTTGAGATTAGGTTACTTTTTAGTGATGGAAAATAACTGTGTCACCGGGACACCTGGCGCTGGGACGCTCGCAAAGGTGTAATATTAATTAACGTCTGTTTTCTCAAAGCTCAAAATTTATAGAAAACGAGCAAATATAATATAAAACAAGAATCCAACAGTCAGACAGCAAAATATAGGGACACGTGGCGTCAGCGCTACTTCATACCTGTCAAAAAAATGACGTGTGTCAAAGTGATTTCTCAATGCTGAAATTCTCCAAAACATTAATTAAAACTATAAAGTTAATAAAGGAGACCGTCAGACTCATTTATAATAGGACCATGTCAGTCAGCAGTCGATAGATGTGAGAACGGTAACTGCGCGCATTAGTACGCCTTTTCTCAATACATATCATTTATTTTATATAAAAAAATAATTTTAATTGTTTCTTGATAATTGTAATTGTTATATATCAGTTATTATATAGATATCAGTTATTTTATACAAGAAAAAATAATTTTAATTATTTTATAATAGAAAAAAAAGAATCATTGATTCATTGAAAAAAAAAAAACATCTAATCGTCAGAATCATTGCCGTTGTCGTGTTCTTCGCCACTATCTTCATCAGAATAAAACGCGATTGCACCATATTCTTCGGCGTCATCAGTGGTGGTTGATTCCGAATCTGTGTACAAATCAAAAATTCAGCGTTAAGCAATACATTACATTAATAAGTAAGGTTTTGAATCACATTTGCGAGTCGACTGGCAAAAATTACCTGCAGGTGTATCATCCGGTTGAATCAAAACGTCAGAAATGAAATTAGGTAGCTGATCGTCTTCATACCAACTGAAATCATATCGGCCATCCATCAACTGCCAACCGTTTTCCTCTGGAATCATTGCAGTGGGCACTTTTTCATCAGCATGATTCCAAATGTTCGATATATACGCAGCCCTTTGTATTTGTTTTTTCAATTCCGTCTTGCATGGCGGTAAATTGGAACCATCGACGTTTTCCGTGGCAATTTTGAAAGGGTCGTTGGTGTCCTCGAATGCGTAAGTCTTATTGAAAAGTAGAAAGTGAGCCTCATTTACATCACAAGTATTTTTCAAGCCATATAATTGACAAACAAATTTCTCAATTTCTTCGGAAATTCGAATGAAATTGTCGTCGTCGTGAATTTGGCTCAAATGTTTGAATGCATCCTGCAACGTTTGCGATGATTTGAGTAGATTGTAAGGTCGCTTTTTTTCCTTTTCGAAAGAAAGCCGGATTAAAGTCGCAACCAGTAAAAACGTGAAAAGCAGGAAGCGCAGCACAGACAGATTCCCCCATTTTCTCAAACAGTTGTGTGACATTAATGTTTCTGTGGTTGTTACCTACTCCAACTTCCATCCAAATCATCAGGTTGCTTTTTAATTTGCTCATGTTGCCAAGTAGAATGACGAGTATGTCAGTATCCGATCGTCTAATTGATATGTTTGCTTCATAATCAATGTGACAAACATGGTGAACAATTTTTGTATCGGCTTCTTCGTCGAAATTTTTACAAACTGACATAAATGCCGAACTTTTTTCAGCTTCTTTCAGAGCTACCATTTTTCTTTTACGATTTTGCGCCCCAGACCATTTCGATGACATTATTATTTTTTGAATTATGTCAATTATAACGTCAACAAACACAATACACAACGCAAATTTAGTTTTTAATAACTAATATACAAAGTTCGAAGAAAGCTAGTACAAGTTGGCAAGCTGCAACAAAAGATGACACGATATGTTATATCTATTATACATATATTAATATGCTAACTGAAGCACTGGAAACTTAAACGCGTACCGTACTATACTGTTATAGTAATAATATTAATATAATAGACTGATTTCAACAATTTGCTTCTTTAGCAAAGAGTAATTTATTCTTTGTTTTTAGTTAGAGAATAAATAATAAAATTAAATACAGAAAATTCAGAACTCGGTCAAAGAAGACCGGCAGTCGGCGCTCTATATAAAAACGATAAAACGTAAACATCATAGCCACGCCAACACTTTGTACTTTGCCGGCCGGTATTACTTTGATTTTTTGTTATCATACAGCACGCTTACCGATAGGCGGGCAGGTGTGGACTTATTTGAAGTGCGTGCTTTTGATTAAAATTTAAATTTAATTATTCAGAAACTACAACCGACTTGCGGCAAGTCAGCGCCCCAGGCGATCGCCTGGCTCGCCTGCCCATCGGGCCGGCCCTGGTAACCCACATTTCATTGAGTTATAAATAAAATAAACGATATGTATTGAGAAAAGGCGTAGTTACCGTTCTCACATCTATCGACTGCTGACTGACGTGGTCCTATCATAAATGAGTCTGACTGTCTCCTTTATTAACTTTATAGTTTTAATTAATGTTTTGGAGAATTTCAGCTTTGAGAAATCACTTTGACACACGTCATTTTTTTGACAGGTATGAAGTAGCGCTGACGCCACGTGTCCCTATATTTTGCTGTCTGACTGTTGGATTCTTGTTTTATATTATATTTGCTCGTTTTCTATAAATTTTGAGCTTTGAGAAAACAGCTTAGAGACGTTAATTAATATTACACCTTTGCGAGCGTCCCAGCGCCAGGTACCCCGGTACCGGAAGTGCTGACTCTACAGTTACTTTCCATCACTAAAAAGTAACCTAATCTCAAAAAATTAGCTTTGAGAAAACTCTTGCACATTTTGGACGCCAGCTCCCCGACTATTAAATATTTACCTAAGATACATACACTGGTTTACTATGATATACGTACTACTGTTTTTAATGATATTTTCTAATGAAACGAATCACACAGCTGATTTACAAATCATTTTGTTTGTTCAGTTAAATGGTCACAATATTGTATAAATTCCTTTAATTATCTATCACTCTGGATTCAAAGGTGCTTTAATTTCATCAAATTTAATATACCCTTGCAATAATAAATAGTTACATAAATATATAATAAATCGGGTACTCACCTATCTTTGAAATGAACAAATGTAAAGAAACCAAACAAGATTTATGCATACTAAATAACTTAAAACTAATAACAAATACAACGACTTTGGCTAGCTTTTCACTTCTCCCGTCCCGTGCGAAAGCTGAATTTTGTGCGCTATATTTAAATAAATATTATCTTTTTCTATTCTAATTTTTATCTATTTATTTAAAATTGAATAATGATTCAATTGTTTATATTCCACCATATGATGGGCAGCAAACTATTCATATTAACTTTACACATTAAGTAATATTTATTTGTATTGCCCGGTATGGCAATATTTTAAAAGGGGTGTGATTAGATGAAGGGAACTATAGAGCTATGACAAACTTTTGAATAAATTGGAAGATTGATGCTCTCACTTTGTTTAATACTACCCCTCTTTGTGAATCCGACCTTAATTCTCTTACTTTTTTTATCTCATTAAACGCAGGTTTTGCATTATATCGAGTTCAATAGTGGAGAGGTCAGTAGTACATATTTACTACAAATAAATACATACTATGTACATACAATTCATGTTAATGTAATTAAAATGTCCATTAGCTTAAATATTTTTGTAGACCACTATTTTATGTAAGATGACGTTCTAGTTAAGTGAATCTTCACAAACTTCACTAATATGTACTTACAAATATTTGATTTTTCAAATATGCCTTTGATTTTTAATTAATATTTGAAAATGAATAGTTAATATGTGTATATCAAGATATTTTTTTAGAACTTTTTTTTGATCGTAAAATGTTTCGATAATTGTTCTCTTCTGTTAGCTTTTCAATTTCAATTAAATAGAAAACCGAATGACAAAAAAATACCCATCCTACATTTTGTAATCGTTTTGTTTATTTTCAATTGAACTGAAATATTTTCTATGAAATGTGAAACTTACAGGATGCCGATGTAAAAAAGCATATGAATTTTTAAATGTTTCTATGTTGTTAGTGTTTTTATATTTGTGTTTGCTGTGGTGCTCTCTCTCTCTCTACATGTCTATCTTTCTATACACTGTGTAAAGTTAATTAGAAACCGTTTCCGATGTTTGAGCTAGATCAATTTATACGTTTTTTAAATATTCGCAATTACAAACTAATTTCAAACAATTTGTAATTATATTACAAATTTCCCAGTTCATTTAATTAAAATTTTTACTCTTCCACAACTTTAATGAAAATATCGAGGTTCAGAATATTTCTATTCTCACATCGGTAATAGTTAGACGCGGAAATCATATTTACTCTAAGAATTATATCCGCTCTATCAAATTGGTCATATAATTCTTAGCCATTCGACAGCAGTGCACTTTACTTCAAAGTTTTACGAGAAGTTTCTCTACTCCCTCTCGGAAAATTTTAAATTAAACAAAATTCTTCTATATAACTAAAATTTTTAGACTTATTTTAAGCTTCATACATATTACACTCTAGTAGAATTGTGTCTTGAGTACTAACACTAACAGCCAAAAATTTCCAACAACCTGTTGTATTCATCAAAATAAGAAAAATGTTCGTATTAACACATATACTAGAATGCTTCGTTTTCGTAATATGTGGTTTTAAATGTGTCAAAAAACTGGATAAAACAAAATTATAAACAGAACAGAAAAGTGCTGATTTTTTATAAAAGGGATAGTAATTATTAAAATCTACCAGCACTAGAGCATTCGTATACAAAGACCTTTAAGCATTTTAAATCATTAAAAAAGAATTAAGATAGTAATTTCCAAAATGGAAATAGCAGGTATACAGACTGAAAAACAATATCAATTATGGTTCACTTGATGGAAACCATTGTTGTTAAAGCGATCTGTACAGTTAAATTTTCATAAGTGCTCGACATGAATGGGTCGATGTGATTAACTGCAGTACGCATCTAAAATCCTTGAAAGTGTTATGGCTTGATCATCTATGAAAGTAATGATAAACAAAAACTAGGTGTCGAACTAAAATTTATAGTCGCCATCCCACTTTGAATGGCTCGGCGAGTATAACGTGACTTGCCGAGCTACGCGTCGTTGGAATGAAAAGCTCGGCAATGCACGGCTCGGCTCGAGGGTACCATATATTGTTGGTAAGTGGCACGAATCAAAGGAGAGCGAGCATTCCGAGACTCGGCTCGAATCAGTTCAACAACGTTTCAACTTTCGCAGGGATGCTCTATTGTGATTAACCTATTTTCTCAAAATAATTACATTCACCGTATTAAAATAGAGTGGTCAATGAGCTCATTCTAGAATTTGTGGAACTTTACGATGGGGAACCAGCTATATTTTTTAAATAACCTGAAGGTTCTTGATGTAAATCACTTAATATATGTGTAACCTTATAGGTATCTGCAAAAAATATAAATGCATAAAGCAAAAGAAATATAGTTATATCTTCTATTACTTGTTTCATTTAGTTCAATAACAAAACCGTTTAGTTTACCTATTGTTCTTACCTAGTCCGAACTACAAAGACATCATCCACCACAGTCTTCGTTTCTTTTCTTCGGTCAGTCAACTTGCCCGCCCCCCGTTACTTTTTTACCCCAGTTTTGTTGGCACACTAATTTTACATTGAGCACAGCCTAGCACAATTAGTTTTACGGGTAGCACAATCTCCCCCCCCCCCAAAATGACTAGTTATTATTTGCTAGTGTCGATTTCTTAAATTACACAGTCTTGTGCTGATCTATACTAGGTGTGGGAATTGTGTTCTTAAATTTTAAACAAAGTTAGTCCTTCATGTGGCCACACTTTATATGTGCTAACTTTGAGAGTGATTTTGTCAGACTGTGCTTACTATAGGCTATTTGTGTCAGAGTTATTACGTAAGGGTGTGCTAGTCATAAAACTAATTGTGCTAGATTGTGCTCGATGTAAAATTTGTCGGGGGTGGGGGAGGAAGTTAGTTGACCGGCTCTCTTTTCTTGCCTTTTCAAATATTTGTAGCTTAATATAACGTAATAAACCGCAACACGGCAGTAATGTGCATTTGTTGACTTTTCATTTATAAGACACTTTTGACTGTTTACACCACTATATTTGATTTCTCCGGATATGCCGCATCGTGGAAGTGCGCTGTGGGAACGACCATTATTCGCCGATTCGTTCATAAACCTGTCGAACCACATGCCACTTGAAGACCACTTGACACTTTCTCCAAACTTACAAAAAATATTATACTGTTATTATAAATATTATTTATATTTACAATGATTATTTTTTTCACGAATAAAATGTTTGCTTTCTATCATTTTCCTCGAACAATGTGCATTATAGAAATATAATAAGAGTACCTTTAGATCAGTGTTTCATAATGTTGGATTGTTTTTGGAAAAAGTACTAATGACAAGTTTTTCCTGTCCAATTACCTGATTCCATTCTCGTTTATAATCTACTGTGTGTAGGAGAAACTAAAAGTTGATCTGGCGAAACATCAACGTTTAAGATGCGATAAGCCTTTAGTAGCTAGACCCGTCAAAAAGTATCTCGATATGTGTAATTTTATTTTCAAATGTTTCTTGGGCGTATGCATACAGGATAAAAATAGCAAAGTCGTATGCGACACAAATACACTTATACATTGCTGTTGTCTTTATGTACATTGTGTTTGCGAAATAACAAGGGTTCGCCATATCGTACCCCCTCATTTTCTACACTCACAATCAGTTTATTTATTGTAGGTATGACCCTTGATGATTCAATTGCTTGTGCAAACATACTGTAAAGTATGCACATACCATTGATGTGCTATTGACGTCGACACTCCACTCCCAGTACTGGGCCAGAATAGAAGCTCGTGAGGTGTGGCGATTCCCAAAATGGCTTCTGCTTATATTTAATTTGATAATATAGTTTTAAGTACTTATCTTAGGTCTTACAGAGGAGTAATAGTATTGGCTATCAGACACGTACGGGGAGTACGGCAAATGACGTACTGTAATTATTTATCCTTTTTACAATAAAAAAACGACACTTGGCAAACACAACATACAAAAAGGCAACGGCGATGTATAAGTCTCTATCTGTCGCATACATCACTGTGCTATTTTTATTCCTTATGCGCACTCAAAGCATGCTTTCTAATTAAATTTGCGCAACATATGTATATCTATTTTAATGATAAAGCTTCATAAGGAAAGATTTTTTTAGATAGCCTCGAAAACAACAGGGTGAAATCTCAGTTAACCTTCTTGAACAAAATAATAACTAGTGACATCGACTGTCCCGATATATTGCAAATGTTAAATTTTCGTGTTCCTAGAGTAACCGCAAGGCAACATATGACCTTTAATTTGAGCATACCTCGTACAAATATTGATAAAATTTCGCCTTTATATCAAATGCGCAATAATTATAATGAACACCAACATACTCTTGATATTTTCTTCTGCAATGTAGCCACAGTTAAAAAATCGTAAAACAACATTTTTTTCCTTCAATAATTTGCATGTTAGTTATAGATATGTAATGTATAATAAATTTGCATGTGTTAATTTTAGACAAGTATTTATAGGGATATGTGTGTAAGTGGGTATGCATGTATATATGTATATATGTATGCATGCATATATGTGTGTATACATTTTAAAATTAAGTTTAAAGTTATATTCTTAATGCTCTATGTAATATTGTTTTCTTCTTACTTCTGTTTTTTTTAAATATTATTTTATATTATATTTTTTGTAATTCCCATTCTGTAGATGGTTTCCCGTTGAATAGTCTAAATAAATAAATAAATAAATAATTTAACAATTTGTTTGTTTTCTAAACTTTAATTAAGAAGGTAGTAGAAGTAGAAGCACAATATGGTATTCCTGAAGTGGGATGGAACCTTTGATATGAAGATAATATTGACGTAGTTTTCCACGAAACACCAAAGCACCATATAGTGCACTCAACACACGTTTCTGCAAACAAGTTGGCATCATCTTAAAACGATTAAAACTACCCGCATGCTAACAATATATCCTATTTATGGCAAAATTATTGTCACGGTTCGGTGACCCGTGACACATAAACCAATAAAAAAAATTAATTTTTTTTTTTGAAAACTTGCTTTTCTTAGTCGTATTAAAAAAGTGAAAAATAATTTCTTTGCCAAAAAAAAACAAGGCGTGCACACTTTGTATGAATGTACGCAGATTGTACAAAGACATCATTCGGAAAATAGTCAAAATGAATTCAGGAAGGTACAAAACGTATATATCAATAAAATTCTCGAGGTCGAAAAAAAATCACGATTACAATGCTTCCTTATATTAGGTATAAGAAAAAAAAATGGGTGTTTTGAGTTATGATAGTGAAAAAATCGATTATTTATATGAGATTTCCCACAAAAATTGTCGTAACTCTCAGTCAACTCTAGGCTAACTAATATTACACTAGTAAATGTATAAATAAGTCAAAACTCACTATTATTTCCAATGACAAATATCAGATCTTGAGTTACTATAGTTTTCGTTGACAGAGAAACCTACAACAGTGCTTGATTACTGTCAAGTTACGATTTCGTTTTGTTAGTTGTTAGATAGTGCTATAACAATAATTTCGAACTAAACTAAACATATTTTACGGCTTTTTGCAATAGATACAAATAAGATTAAAGATTATTATTAAATAAAAATATTACGGATAATTATTTTAAGTTTCTCTATACAATAGTGCCATAATTTATGCAATAGTATCTTTTATTTATTAAATATTTTCAACGAAAACTGTAGTAACTAAGATAGGGCACTAAAGATATAACAAATTCCGAGAAATTACTGATCTACTCTAAAACTTTAATTATGAAACTGTTTGCAAGTAAATTATACAATTCATGGATTTTTAATAATCATTCAAATATTCAATCTTGTTTTTCTCAAAACTCCAATTCTTAAGTTACTATAGTTTTCGTTGGATGAGTCAAAATGGAATTGATAATATTTTAAAAGTGGAATATATATGCGATTTAAATAGAAATAGTACCTATTTTTGTTTATTTTCATAACGTGATATTTCAATTTTGATAATTATGTACCTACTTATAAAATATACAAAATACTTACCACTGCATTGCCTTCGCATATTATTAATTTTCAGGAGCTCATGCAATTTGCAAGTAGTTGTCAATTAGAAACACTAATAGGATAGCCGTTTATTTTCCACGTTATATTCAAAAACATTGTACCAAATTTTTATGCTTGGTTGTCCAAATAATGAAAAAAGTCAAACAGAATATCAGTGTTCAATTATCAATGTTAAATTGATACAGGGTGTTAACCCCTTGCTAACATATGCAATAATTTTTTTTGAAACAATTTTTTTAAAAATTTATTGAACTTCAGTGTTAACCGATATAAATCACGTAGTAAATTTCCTGAACACTTTTTTGAACCAAATTTACTGTAGAATTTACCAGTAGCATATATTTTAATTTCGGTTGAACATATTTTTTTCGTAACAATTTTTTGAAATTGTGAAGTATACTATCAACAAAACATACTTGTCAAATTTCATCGTGACCACTTATGCCACGCCGCTATGATGTCGAGAAAATAACAATTTTCATATGAACACCTTGTATCATTTCAACAATTAACACTGAAAAATAAAATCGCTTTTCTTCATTATTTGACATGGAATATTTACCATATAAAATTTTTCAAGTGTCGTTTATATTTATATCAATTTTAAATGAAATAATTAATTTATTACATCAACTTTAAACATTGTTAAATTATTAAAAATATGTTGAGGTAATATTTTAAAAAGTCCCTTGTTCACATACAAAAAAAGTCAGTTGTTTTCAAGCCTTTTAACTATGGCTTAATAAAATGATCTCAAGTTGAAAGCATTTTCCACAACATCCGAGTACAACTTTTAAAAATGTATAAATTTTATTTTCTCCATATGCAGAAACAAATATAAATAAAACGTGTTCACAGAAGAGCTTCAATGTTTATTAAGTACGATATATTTCAAACAATGTTAAATTGGTTTACATTCTACCAATACAGATGGTAGGAAATTTATTATTTTGTATGTATTTTCTGGGAACAAATTTAATAGTGTTCTGTCATGTTATCACAATTGTTCCCTAGCAAATTTCAAGTGCTTTTTGGAATGTAGTATAATATAAAAGACGAGATTCCCTCAGCTACTAGCGATTTTTCAATTTTCTCTTACTTGGAGCCCGACACTGAAATATTTTCAGGCAATATTGAAATTAAACGAAGTGGCAATGCAGCGCCTTGTGACATCTGCTGATATTATGAAATTCTATTGTACTATGCCGACTGACATTCAGACATACCAAATATTTACATATTTATTACCTCATAAATATTTCTGGCCTTATTTAGTAAAATGGAGCCACAGAGAAATATTTTATAATAAAATTTATTTAATAAATATATATTAATTCTAATGGTTGTATACTATGTGTATGTGTATGCGTGTTTTATATCCTTAACTAACATTTTTATTTTAATAGATGCATGTGAAAGAATTTTCATTATAAAATTAGTACAATCAGATAATCCTTGAATATTGCTTGCTACAACACTACAATGCAAATTTATACTATTGAAAATACGAGGTATATTTCAATGGTCTTGGTTATTATTGGGGCAATTTCATCAAACTATTTTTTTCTCATAGTCTATTGATGTGGCTGTATAACTCATGACGCAACAGCTATACGAAAAACTATACTATACAAAAAGGCGTGTTTTTCACAAACATATTATTTTTCTGTGAACCTTCCTAAGAATTATAGGAAACAAAGAAAAATATTGATTTATGACTATAGGCTATTTGATTAGTGGGTGTACCAAAAGCACATAGCCAGTTTAAGAGCTGGGAAATTTTTCTTTAAAATATTGCTTTTGTAATTTACAAAACTCGGTCAGAAGATATTCGTGGCTCAGGTCTAGGAGAAGCCGAGAATGTTCGCAGATTTCTCTAGACACATTTAGAAGAATCCATCAGGAATTTGAAAATAGGCTTAATTATTAGACATTTCGAACGTTTAATAAAATAATAATATTAGGTGTAATATTATTATTATACATCGAACAATGTCCGAGAGACTCGAACCGGCTTCCCAATCGACCTGTGTGAGCTGCCATAGGAGCGAGATCTATGGTTCATTGATCTAATATAAACATATAAAAAATTCTAACATAGGCGCGCGGTATTACATAAGTACATTTTATGTACTTATAAGTTATATGTAAGCAACTATGCACGACTGATGGTCGACAAAGGTTCGCTCTGCGAATACAGGTAAACAATTTTTTATGAGCTTATATGAATGAATGGAGTGTAGACTATGTTTATTCGCTATTCAATTTACTTGCAACCCTCTCAATGTGTAGACGGCAGATAAAAAATTAATAGTAAAAACTATGTCTCATTTTCGTTCGTGTTCGTTGACAGGTCTTCCGTGAATTAGAAAAACGTAGTATGTCACAATTTTAATAAAAATTATGTTAGGTGCATAATAAGTTCTATTTTTTTTTCGTGTAGATGGTAGATTGAAAATAGAATAGAAAAACATTATCAAGTAACATTAGCAATTTTATCATCAATACATACTAAATTTATTTACAACAGCACTACCTAGTATTGTAATGTTTCGGTCCATTTTTTGATCGTCCCCGTATTTGGTATAAAAGAGAATATACGATCCTGTTAGTTAGGCAATTGATTAACTTGTGCAATTAAATAATAGGTTGTCTAGTTTGATTATTTTAATGAATACCTTTATAGCGAGATGGCGCTGAGGACAAAAGCCATGAAAAGAAGGAAGATCATGGAAGTTAGGAGAACCCGACCGGACTCTGTCGGGGAATGCTGTTTGAGTTTAGGCACGTGAGTGCTGTTTTATGTTGTACTTAAATGTGATTGATTATTTGATTAATGTAGAATCAGTATTATTTGGTTTTATATTTTATGACTTGGTAAACTTAGTGGTGCTTGCACAAATCCTTAGTCCTTGGTGCTACGCATGTAAAATTTGTCTCACTTGGAAAAATGTTTAAGGTGCGTAAACACTTATAAGTACAATCATTTTTATTTCAACGCCAAAATTCCAGTGAAGTAGTGAACAGTCGGAGCTGTTATTATTATTATTTTTTTTCGGTTGCCCGATGCTGGACAGTCCTCCCGTGGCCTCCGACGCCTCACAGGAGACGCGCCAGCACATTAACCTCAGCCACTCCTCACATCCCGCAGGGTTAGTGACTGTAGGTTCCGGAATCGTGTGCCCTAAGCTGACGGAGAGAACCAAGAATGACCGCCTTCTGCATTTGGCCTGCCAGCCCTCAGCTGATCTTTGGCAAGCCGGTATGGTCCTCAGTTCCGAGAGCAGCGTAGGCTTTATCCCTCCGAGTACACCGATTATAAGGACGACCATTTTTACCGAGTAGCCTGGGTACAGCACTTGGAGCTCGTACCGGAGATCACGGTATTTGGTCCGTTTCTCCTCCTCCTTCAAGGTGATGTTTTTCTCCGCAGGTGCCGAGAACTCGATGACATACATCACCTTGAGTTGATGGTCGAGGAGGACTATGTCAGGCTTGTTGACTTGGATTAGCCTGACAGTCGGGAACGAGTAGTTCCAGTAAATCCGGCATTTCTCGTTCTCGACAACGAACTCAATATCACCGGGGACGTAAGGCAGCACTGGTGTCTGGTCTACCCCGTACGAGTGCCTTAGATGGTAGTATAGCACTCATAAAGCCGCGTTATGTCGGTGGATGTAGGCCGAAATCGCATATATGGGGCATGCAAAAAGTAGGTGCATTAGAGATTCCGGCGCCTGATGGCAGGTCCTGCAGTTGATATCAGGAACATCTCACGCCACACGCGGCTACGGTAGACCAAGGTGTTGATAACACCATCCTGGCAGGCCATAATGATTCCATCGGTCTCTGACTTAAGCCCGGCCGACCTTAGAAAGGCGAAGGTCAGCCTGGTCGATAAACCCAGTGTTTCTATGTTCTTATAGAAGACACCATGCTGGGGATTATCGACGTGCTGCAGAAACAGATTTTCCTGTTCGGCAGCTCTGATTCGGGCTTTCAGACGATTTGGCTGAAGTTCGGTGACTGACTCTACATCAGCACCTCGCCGGCCTCCTCGCCTGATGTCAAATGCAAAACCGAGTTCATCTGCGGCTCTTTTTGCTGCCTTAAACAATCCTGCTCCCACTCCTACAGTTTCGTGATGTTTTACGAACCGCAAGAGGGGATCTGAGCTCCTGAGTATGTTACATGCCATACTCAGTACTACTTTGCCATGCGTACACTCCCGTTGACGTGGGAAGTACACACGAGGAACGGACGATCTAGGATCACGACTAAGGTATGCATTTCAATGATTAGAGACATTTTAAGTTGTTTAATCAGTCTTCCTAAAAAAGTTACACTTATTCATAATATGTAAGAGTAAACCGACCATCAAAATAAATTCTCTTCTCAAATCTTTATAACTAAAAGAATTAGTTATTTTCATATGTTGAAAAGCCTGTTAAGAAGGCATACTTTGCCATCAAATTAAGTTTACCTATCCATCCGATACTTATATTACTTGTTATGGTATATAAAATATGTCAATAACATGAAAATATTTTTCTTATGAAGTTAATAAATTTCCAGTCAGAAAAAAGTAGACGTTGGACACAAGAAGGGACTATAAGTATCAGAAATTTGATTGATTATGTTATCCTTGCCATTTCGTTCTACTAGTTCATCTGCTTATACCTCAAACGAAAAAAGGTCCATCCAAATAAAGGGTTTATAAGAGAGGACACTATTACAGGTCTTATTTTCCTTGCAGTTAAATAGATTAGTTTCATATTATAAACATATTTTAAAAAGGGAAAAAAATAAATATAAATTGTGGTCTACGGAAAGGAGGTCCGTAATGATATCCACCTTGTTAACAAATAAACAGTCTGGTATTGAAAAGGTGTATTAATTTGAACGTTGGAATTCTTTATTAATTGCTTCAATGCCAGATAAATTCGAATAAATAAAATTCAATATTTTAATATTAATCACTTCTCAATACTCGATCATTTTTTTTTACATAAAAGTGTAAAAAATTTCTAGAAAGAGACATACTAGAGAAACTTCTAAATTTAATGTGCAGTAGTAATGTTATGTGTTATGTATTATACCAGCAGAACGAAATTTACTTTTTTAAAAAACCATAAATATAATAAAATATTTGTAATTAACTAAGTTATTTTTTTTGTACGAAAGGTAAATTTCGTAAAACACTAATAAATTTGAATTTTAATCTAGTTTTCGTCTTTGATTACCGATTACCCCAAAGAGAAAAAGTTTAAGAGTGATTTATAGATTTATGTTACCACCTGATGAGATCATCGCTTTATGTCAATATGAATTAGCAATAACAAGGAAGCAAAATTTATCAAAATAAATCTCGTGTACTTTGCACGCTTTTCAGACTAGTGATGCTGAATTCATTCATTGTTCTGTTGAAAAAGGGTTGTCTCAGTTGAATGAATTCAGAGAATTGCGCAGAAAGTTTACGGCAACACATGTGTTGCCAAACGTCGCGGTCGTCAACGTCATAGATAAAAAAGAATTTAAACCTGCACACATCGACACACATGCAGATTGCAGCACAAGTGGCACCACATATCTTTGTTTTCCGGTTTATTTTAAAAATGACTTGTATATTGCGTACACGGTGATCCATAATAATTGTCTATATTTTGGTAGAATATTCTAGAATAGAATACCCTATCGACGGTGTAGCATACATATGTGGTAAATGCATTTTTTGGGCAAATATACACTAAACAACAATTACGAGTCTATGCACTTGTTTAATGTATTTAACTAATTTTTGCCCAAAATTGCACTTACTATCAGGGTCAGGATTCTACGCCAGAGCCCAGGATCGGTAGCTATTACTGATTCATATGGTTGACAGAAGGACATGCGTAGACAAATAAAAGCAAAAGTATAAAATGAATAAAAATGCAGTTTATATGAAATGAATGGAGTATATGCAGGGATAATTTTATTGTTTGGGATTGACAATACGTTAATGACTGACTAAACGTCAACAGGTGGAAATGTTTTTATTAGTGAAAATCAAGCAACTCGCGAATTTATCTCGAATACCAACAAAATTCATTGTGGCGAAAATCTCGATTGGCCAAAATTGACACTTTTATCCATATTTTCTGTCATCTCATTACTTGAACATATTCGAAAATTTTGTATAACTTCCCTAAATTATTCATTTGTCTGAATTTCGCGAATTTGTTCAGTGGGCGAAATTTTAATTAAAGACAATTAACGGTAATTCAAACCAATTACATTCTTTATTTCAACATTTGTTGATTCTTCACTGCATGTCCGATTCTCCCAAGAATTTTCCTAACCTGGATATTTATCTGTTTCAACGACAAGGATAGTCCGCATTAACTAAATAATTTATTAAATTGTTAAACTCAGTTAAATCTAACATAGCTTTTCTATAAAACTTAAATGCATGCAGGAAATCTTTATTGTTGTTTCAATACTTTTCGACGCCATGTTCGATTAGTTCCGCATAAGAAAGTGTTGACTTTAAAGTTAATATTATTTTATAGTAGATTTTTAAGGTATACTTAACTCTGTAGTCATTTTGAACTAGTGGGGAGTAGTATAAATCATTTTTGAGCCTCTTCATTCGTAGAAATAACATTATCTTTTACTCAATATGTCACTAATAAGTTACATAACTTTATGTTCCTGAAAATTTTTTGACAATGTTACAGGAACTTTAAATAGAACACTTTCAGTTATCGTTACTTTGAAGTAATTCTTTGGTAACGCTGTGTAGTCGGCATTACTACTAATTCTCATTTTATTTGTAAAGTTGAAAATGCAGAATAGTATTCGCGACGTTGCACATACTGCCGTAGTTATTACAAGGTGTAATAACTATACAGTACCTGAATTCAGTAGAATTTAAGTAACTGGTGGAATTAAGTGAATTTTACCCTAAAGTCGCAAACTTAGTGACAGTTATGTAATGCCTGCTATATTAAATTTCCGATGCCAGTTCCCGTTACTTTGATTATATTTGGGTAATGTTATGGGGCCCTATTTTATAGACATCAGAAATCATATTTAAAAGTATATAGAAAACTTGATGAAGAGTATTTAGATAACTGAAAACAGAAACAACGAGAGATATTTTTTTTTCAGCGCTATGGTTGTTGTGCGCACTCAGCCGTTGAGTAACTCTACCTTTGGAGACAAATGAATCAGCCCAATTGGATGGTTCCCAAGATCTCCAGACCTAACAATATTAAATTCTATTCTGTGCAGTCGCCTAAACCAACTGGTTTATTTCGAATCACTATCTAAAGTGAAATTGCTGGATTTTACATGAAAAAAACTTGATGTTTGATATAGAGAAATTATTAATAAAAAATTTACATTAAGGTGATAGTACCATTTTACTGAAGTTATGGATGTATTTTCATAAAAAGTCAGGCGTCCTTCCTGATATTTTGCATAGGGCAACAATTATATTACATTCTGAGCAACTTCGTAATAAAATATTTTCATATTTTAACGGGACGGAACATTATTTAAAACAAACAGTGTTTCATAAATGTAGGCTCATCTTTCTGGAATTCTATATAGGGTCATAATTTTAGTAATAATTGTTAGATCCTATCTATCCCTGGTTTTTACTTTCTTATACCTAATATAAGGAAGTATAGTAATGGTGATTTTTTCGACCTCGAGATTTTGATTGATTTATACGTTTTGAACCCTCCTGAATCCATTCTGACTATTTTCCAAATGATGTCTGTCGGTGCGTATGTGTGTGTATGTGTGTATCCGCGATAACTCAAAAAATAATAGGAGACTTCCCAAATTTGGTAGTTAAGATTGTCAACAACATTTTAGGTGACACATTAAATTTGGTGAATATGGTACCACCAGAAGAGACACAATTAATGAAAGAAGAAAAAAGGTATGATTTCGGGAAAAAAAACAAAAAAATTTTTATTGTATTTCTGAACGAATCTCGCCGAATTATAATGAAAAAACATAACTTTATGGAAAAATATCTGCCTGCATGTCCGCAGTATCGCAATAGTAGCCACAGTTTTTGAGATAAAGCTTTCAAATTTGGTACATATAATCTAAAGGCCAAAGACAATAATTCGGTGATGTGCAAAATTGGCCAGCTGAAAGGAGGTCCACGGGACCCAAACTTTTTTGTATTTACCTTTACAGAAAAATATATTCTTGATAAAAGATTATAAATCATGTCTATTATATCAAGCTAATAAAATATATTTTCCAATTACTTAAATAAAGCTGATGTAAACTTAAATTTTTTATACATTTAACCTTATAAAATGGGATTAGGATAAATTTAACAGTTTGGCATTTGAAATGTCTAATTTTGTTACAAAAATGTCAATGTTAATAAGAAGAAATTATTAAAATATGTCATATATGAATTATTATTGACATTATCGAATGACGCTGATAATTAATTGTTTAAAAATTTTAATAAAACATTTTAAGGTAAGCTATTAAAATTTAATTGAGGTAAGTGAAGAATTAAATAGAATGATATTTTTACATCAGGGTGATATATACAGGCATAAGAAAGTTATGTGCTGGCCACAACAGATATTTTCATTTGTATTTATTTTCCACTAGTGACAAACAAAACTAGGAAATATGCAGATTAAAGTGTGAAGAATTCAGCACGTTTTCAAAATATATTCGAAGCAATTAGAGATATTCAGATAATTAAATTTTCTCTAGAGGCCCCATTTCGTAGTGTCAAAGAATATATGGCACTGTTTTAATTTGTTTTTATTTTGTTCGGTTTTCAGCAAGTGTCGTCGTAATTTTAGTTAGGTTGAGTGAAATTTCTATTGAACATTTTTACTTGCATATTTTATTAGTTGGATTTAATTAATGAATACTGCAGTGTTTTAATTTGAACTGTGTTGTAGGTCATATATCTTTAGAATCACCTGGGACGAATTTGGAATTAATCTACATTGAACAAGTGATTGTCTAGAAAACTGTAATTAATTCAAATGTGCAAAATATAACTATATAGTAACAAATTATTCAAAGTAAATCTGTGGAAAATATCTGATAATTAGAGTTCGGATATGGGCGAGTCATTTCAGTGCCGTCTGCAGGAACTTTGATAGGAAATGCAAGTTTTATATCGTGCACTTGTTTACATTGTATAAATTTTTATATAACCACACAAAAAACTAGTTCATTTATGCATGTTCATTAATCACTAAATTTAAAATACCTTCTATATATCTAAAAGAATTAGTTAGACTATAAATCAATTTTCGTTTAATAATAAAATTGTTTGCGAATTATGTTCTTGCATAGATATTTGATTATCCTCTAAAAAAATCATGCACATACGTAATATAAACTGTGAATTAGTATTTGCATTATTCTCTCAGCCAGAATGTTATGTTTTCTTTTTACAAGCACCAAAACGCTAACGATTTTTCCACGAACTTCTACCCAATATGCCACTAACTTCACAGAATATACTGACAAAATGGGGTACTTGGCTAAACATCGTATTATTACAAAAACTTTGACTTTGAGATTGATATAAAATGGATGGTAATAGAAAAGGAGCAGTTGCTATTGCAAATGCTCAATAAGCAATTATCGATTCCAGTGTGCAAAAAGGTTTAAAATTATACACATCATTTTCATAAATCTCTCTCTCTATAGAACAACTTTAACGTCAACCAAAAACAGGAGAATTTGCATATATATATATATATATATATATATATATATATATATATATATATATATATATATATATATATATATATATATATATATATATATATATATATATATATATATATATATATATATATATATATATATATATATATATATATATATATATATATATATATATATATATATATATATATATATATAACAAAGAATAGAAGGTATCTGCGGGATGAGACGTAACAGGAACAAAAGGATAATGGGTATTGCCCGCAAAAAAGGATGAATCCGTCGACACGTGTTTCTGAGTCACTACTCGTAATCATGACGGCTTATAGCCGTCATGATTACGAGTAGTGACTCAGAAACACGTGTCGACGGATTCATCCTTTTTTGCGGGCAATACCCATTATCCTTTTGTTCCTGTTACGTCTCATCCCGCAGATACCTTCTATTCTTTGTTAGTCTAAACCCTGGGTAGGGAATACCACGCAGGCAGCTATAGTTGCCTCCGTGGCCATATTGTCTGATGCCCTGTAAACACGGGGTCTTTCAATTGCAGCCACAAATGTGCGACTGGCTTACTGTCAGTGGTTTCCTTTTGTGTTTTTGAACCTAAGTTGTACCTATTCTTACAACTTATAGCCGTCATGATTACGAGTAGTGACTCAGAAACACGTGTCGACGGATTCATCCTTTTTTGCGGGCAATACCCATTATCCTTTTGTTCCTGTTACGTCTCATCCCGCAGATACCTTCTATTCTTTGTTAGTCTAAACCCTGGGTAGGGAATACCACGCAGGCAGCTATAGTTGCCTCCGTGGCCATATTGTCTGATGCCCTGTAAACACGGGGTCTTTCAATTGCAGCCACAAATGTGCGACTGGCTTCCTGTCAGTGGTTTTCTTTTGTGTTGTTGAACCTAAGTTGTACCTATCCTTACAACTTATAGCCGTCATGATTACGAGTAGTGACTCAGAAACACGTGTCGACGGATTCATCCTTTTTTGCACTGAACACGTAAACAAAAGATTTACCAGACGATTTTTTACACAACAATCCTAGTTTTGTCACAGCTTGTCAAATAGTAGACCTACTACAGGACTAAGAAGTAGATTGTTTAAAGCCGCAATAAATATGGCGTTTTTGCGAATGCGCCAATAACATCTGAAGAGATAGAACGTTCGTTTTCAATATATAAATGGTTTTTCTGAGTGGTGTTTCTCTAGACATAATTCGTCAGACTACATGTTGGTCCAAATTCTCCAATACCTTTGCCAGATTTTATAATCGCCCGGTTTTAGATCCAAGCCAATTTGCGGAATCCATTTTACCTTAGGATTCTATAAGTTAGATTTATTCTGATAAAAATAGCAATTTTTTTTAGGTAACTTAAACTATTAGGTTAGAATGAGCGTTGATTTAAAATCATTATAATTTGTGTTGTTACGAAATTGATTTTCTCCAATAAATCTGGGAGTGTAAGTGTGTTTATGTATGTGTATACATATAGGCATATATTATGGGTAAATTATTCACGGGAGCAATGTCAACAACGCCGACCGCAGCCTTGGAAACACTGCTAGGCCTACCTCCACTACACCTAGTGGTGGAGAATGAGGCACTAATGGCAGCATACAGGCTGAAAACAACTGGATATGGGACCATCTCAAGGAAAGGATACCATACTGAAGTATTCCAATATGTAGGAAAAAATCGGCTACTCGATATGCAGTCAGACAGAATCAGCACAACCTACAACTTCACAAAAACTTTCAGGGTAAAAATACCTGAAAGGGATGGAGAAGGAGGTAGGATGCAGAGACAACAAAATGACACCATCTGGTATACTGACGGATCAAAAACGTCAAGCAGTACCGGAGCAGGAGTTGCGGGAGAACAACCAGGGACAGACATCAGCCTGAACCTCGGAAGTATCGCAACAGTGTTCCAAGCCGAAATCACAGCAATAGACGTCTGTGCACAAGAAATGATACGGAGGGCATACAAAAATAAGAGAATCCGCATCATCACTGACAGCCAAGCAGCCCTCAGAGCTCTGGAAGCAGTAGAAATACGATCTAAAACAGTAAAAGACTGCCTGGAGTCCCTGGAGAAACTTACGGAACACAACAGTGTACAACTGGAGTGGACACGAGGACACCAGGGAAATACGGGAAACGAAAAAGCAGACATGCTAGCCAGAAAAGGCGCTAAATCAATTCTAACAGGTCCCGAACCGACCTGCGGGGTATCTTATAGCACCGCAAAAGGATCGGTAAAGGAACTATTAAGACAGAAACACTACTCGCACTGAATAGAGATACCGGGAATGAGGCAGTCACGCTTGTTCATCGGAGAAATATCTAGAGCAAAGACCAACGAAATGCTAAAGCTGAGCAAAAAACAGCTGAGGTGTGCAGTGGGAATATTAACAGGACACTGTACACTAAACAAACACCTAACCAATATAAGGGTGAAAGACAATCCAGATTGCAGGATGTGTGGTGAAGAGGAAGAAACTCCCCACCACATCTTATGTGAATGCCCAGCCCTAACGGCAATGAGACTAACACACTTCGAGGGACCACTTTTAACCCCGGAAGAGATAGCAAGAGCTCCCATAAACTGTATACTCGCCTTCTGGAATAGAACGGGTCTTATGGAGTAATGAGACTATGGGGTACAATAAGCTTAAGCTTCAGTACAGCGGGTAGTTTAAACCGCAACCCGTAAGGAAAAAAAAAAAAAATGGGTAAATTATAATGTGTGCACATATGTCATCATGTGTATGTACACTCCCTCGCGACCTCTACTCTTTAAACATCTACGTGGTCAAGTGGTGACGAGGACTGGACGGCGGACTAAAATTGAACGATCAAACGAAGTTACCTGTGAGGTTCGATCGTGATTTTAGTAGCCCTTCAGTCCGAAGATATCACTCCCCGCCCGTACCCGAACAACTCAGTTACTCCCTTCCCAGTCACAAGTCTAATTCTTTAAAATAATAAGGTCTAGCAGTACCTACAAGACTGCGAGGCCAGGGAGACATAGACAGGGGCGGCTTTCTTTAAATTTATAATGGACGAGCAAGCTCAAGAAACTACTACGTGGTCAAGTGTTATCTTCGGACTGGAGGGCTACTAAAATCATGATCGAATCTCATAGGTTAGTTCGTTTGATTGCTCAATTATAAAGTATTCTCCTTTTTTATTTTTTATATTTTATAGCTTCATAAGCTTCTTGTACAACCATAATTAAAAAACAAATCAAATTAATACTTTTTTTTTTTAATTTTTTTATTAATGCCAAATGTGCAGGGTCATCACGCGAAAATTTCTTTTTTTTGAAATAACAACTATTTTTAAAGTTAATAAAAAAAGATGTAAATTCCTTATTTATCTAATTGTTTTCGCAGAATTCAAATTTTAAATCCAAAAAATAATTGCTGATCGCAAGTAAGAATTATGCCATTTAACATGTATTTTATAAATAGAACACTCAATGTTTTAAATATTTCGATTCTTCTCATTTTTCTGATTTCAAAAATATGAAAATATGTCATGTTATCTGAAAAGGTTTTTGAGATATATTTAGATTTTGATATTAAAATATCATTAATGATTCTGCTAAATGTAGTTGTTTTTGAAAAAAAAAAGAAGTAGAATTAACCATGATAGGTACTGATTTTTGAAGAACATTACTTTAAGGAGTAAATTGCATCTTTATTTCAGAAATGCTGCTATTATGATTTCAAAGGCAACTACGTTTAACAAAATCATTAAATATATTTTAATACCAAAATCCAAATATCTAAAAAACTTTTTGAAATAACATGACATGTATGGTACTTTAGTAATCAGAAAAATGAGGAAAATTGAATTATTTTAAAATATACAGGGTATTCTATTAAAAAAATAAAGTAAGATGTCGTATTTCTCAAATACGATGCGCAATTGTCTTTTTATCCAAAATTATGATATAACAAAATTAGTTAAGAAGGTCTTTACACCATTTTGATAACTTAAAAAATAATCAAGTTATTCCAAAAAAGGACATTTTCGCGTGATGACCCTGTACATCATTTTTGTTTTAATGTCTATTTCTTCATTCGTTTATGTCTGTGTATAAAAATGCATGATAGCAATAACAAAATTTGTGGAATATCTAATGAGCAGCATAATTTTTCAGTTTAATTGAATCGCATACTGCTTATATTTTATCTTGCTGAATCGATGGAGAATGTAATGGCCGAGTCACTTGAAGCAGCTAAATTACCTTGGGTCATTAATGATCGTGCATTTTTTGTTCCGGATTTAAAAATAGGTTAAAGAGAGGAAAATGGTCAATTCATTACTCTATCCGCTTACAATCGGATATACGAGATATTAGTTGCCAAGGAAGGAATGAAAAAACAAGAGTTATTATCAAACAAAGTTAAGTGAGCCAATCAGATTTTTATTTCAGTCAATTTCAAATAACAGGAACTGAAATTGCTCACTCTAAGAAAGGTTGTGTGTACAGTAAGATCGTTTTATGTGGCTCAACAAATTTCAAAGCTTTACTTCTGAGCTAAGGGAAGAATAATTTTGAAAACATAAACATCGACAAAATTTTGATTTTAATTGTGTAGAAGTATATGACTACTACACTTAATAGGGTCAATTTTACTCATAATGGTAAAAGACCCGTGTTTTACGATTTATAAGAGAGTTTTGGCATTCGGAAAATGACTTTTTTCAATATCTCGAGTATGCGTTGATGGATTTTGATAAAAATTTTTGTATAAATTTATCAAGTAACCTTACATAACTATATAATAGTAATTTGACAGAAGTAGTACAGCTACGGCCAATACGGTCAGTTTTTATAATTTCACAGAGTTAAGTACAACATTAGCATTAAAGTGTTCTTATTATTTTTTCACAGGGTTGCGGCGTACTGTTTTCGTGATGATAATTGTATTTGAGACAAACTAGGTAAGTAATGTTACTTACGATCACGATAACCTTGGAAAATATTGTTTTTTAAACATCTGACATATCATGGCAGTTTTTTTATCACTTTAACGGCCAGATATCAAATAATTGTCCACCTGGGTGTTATTTTTTTATTGAAAAGGAACACAGCATAATAAATAAAGCATGTTTGTTACAGAAACCAAAGTAAAATTTAATTGCCAAGGATAACCAATGGTCAGGCGTATAAGGCAAAACTTATATTCGCCCACCGGCTGCAATAGTGGCAGAACTCATAAAATTAAATTAGATATTGCTGAAAATAGTACTGTGTAGTAATTGATTCCATAAGTAATTGATTCCATATTTCACATAAAAAAATGGATGATATTGGCATAGTTTCTACGGTGAGTCAACTCTCAATTTGTCTAGATTAACAAGGTATACATATGTTCCACTTACTCTTCCTAGAGGGTGGTTTTCACTTTTTTTTGTATTGCATGTGTCAGTATTGCGTGAACAATACGCCACAATTTTTTTCATTGTATAAATCTATAGTGGCGTAGCTCGAAATGGGCCACTATCGCCGTATGGGAAGACTATTAATTCGCATAAACAAAAATTACATAAGTCAAATATACCACTAACGCACAAAAAAAGGCGTACTCTCACTTGACACATTAAGAAATTGAAAGATGATGTTAACTTGGCTGGCAAAATACGCACCGAGTAAATTATCCGATGTTTTGATGTATGTGGAAATAGTTTTCCACAATAATAGCAGCATTTTTGAAATAAAGATGAAATTTACTCCTCAATGTAATGTTCACTAAAAATCAGTACCTGTCATGGTTAACTCTTCTTCTTTTTTTCAAAAGCAACTACATTTAGTAGAATCATTAACGATATTTTAATATCAAAATCCAAATATATTTTAAAAACCTCTTGATATAACAACATATTTTGATATTTTTGAAATTAGAATAATGAGCAGAATCGAAATATTTTAAAACATACAGGGTGTTCTATTTAAAAAAATATATGTTAAATGGCATATTTCTTAAACACGATCAGTAAATGTTTTTCTGATTCAAAATTTGCATTTTGCGAAAAAAATTAGTTAAATAAAGTCTTTATATCTTTTTTATTAACTTTAAAAATAGCCAAGTTATTTCAAAAAAGGACATTTTCGCGTGATGACCCTGTACACTTAGCACTTAAAAAAAAATAAAAAAAAGTATTAATTCGATTTGTTCTGTAACTATGGTTGTATAAGGAGCTTAAGAAGCTATAACATTCAATAAATGTGGAAAACTATTTCCACAAACATCAAAACATCGGATAATTTACTCAATGCCTGTTTCGCAAGCCAAGTTAATATCATTTAGATATGATTAAAACTAAACTTATATTGAGAATGCAACTAAGCAGTATCCTTTCAGACTAATTCTTAGCTAGTATATATTAAATTATTTTTCATCTAATTCTGTTAGTGGTTTTTAGTTTATCACATTGTTTGTAAAACAACGCTCCATCAGTTAATAATAAATTAAACACCGTATCGAACGATTAATCAGTCAACTCACGTATAAGCGAAGTTCGCAACCCATTCCGATCACCCACCGTGGCCACCATGGACACCGTGGCCACCGTTGTTTTCTTGCAGACAAATTTTCCTAGTAAGTAAAGGTACAGAAATTTAGATCTCCAACAGATCAGAAATGGCGCCCTTCTAAGATAAGATTTATGTAACAAAATTATATATTTTTTTTTGCTTGAAGCCTAGATTTAATATACATAGATATTTCAAACCATGTTAAAATATATCGCTTTAAAATTTTGGATACAAAATGTTTTTATAGTTGTAAATAAAAGCAGTGCCTGTTTACGGTTATTTACTTTATATAACTATATTTGGCAAAAATGCACCGCAGGACATAAGCGTATGCACCATAATAAGTATAAGAAAAGAAATTAACTAATAATGAAAGCAATAAACTGTTACAATTTATAACAATGTATGCACAAGTTACCCTCTTAACTAGCTTGGTTATCACAAACTGGAAAAGATCTGTAAAAACTTTGAAGCATCATTTATTTTTCTATGGTTGTCTCCGAGAGTAATGTTCGACGTGGTGTAAAATTATACTTATATTTTGAGAACGACCGTTTGACATTTATTTATTTATTTATTTGGTAATGCACTCAACAGGCAAAGCCCTATTACAGAGTGATATAATACATTTGATATTTAATATTAACCTAAAATTAACTTAATACTAACATAACAAAAAGCAATAGTTCAATACAATGAATTTGACATAGGTCCTAATCTTCTTACGCTAATGTCAAATATATCACAGTTGCTTTGGATCGAATTATAAATACTACATAATCTGTAGAGAGGGGAATTAATTTGATAGTCTGTACCCGCCAGTTTTAAGTAGAAAGTTCTAAAAGTTCTAGT
Organism: Rhamnusium bicolor; assembly: GCA_029963845.1. Taxonomy (NCBI): domain Eukaryota; kingdom Metazoa; phylum Arthropoda; class Insecta; order Coleoptera; family Cerambycidae; genus Rhamnusium; species Rhamnusium bicolor. Next base: position 36,442 of record JANEYF010004926.1, read on the forward strand.
AAGATAGTAGGGGACATTTAAACTTATCATGGAAGAAAGCTACGTTCATCGACACTGCCATGTAACATTTTATGTAGGTATACAATATGCCCGTATTTTCGTCGACTCTCCAGTGGTTTGAGATGATATATTTCCCTTAATATGTCTTTTTCTATATCGAAATCATATAAATCAGTCTCTTTATAATTTATATACCTTAACACTTTATTTTGTATTGTTTCTATGCTACTTATATGTATTTGATAAAATGAATTCCGGACAATAGAGCAATATTCCAACTGAGATCTTATATACAAAACATATAATTGCCTAATATAGCTCCTGTATTGTTAAACATCTTCATATTATGTACTATGAATCCATACATACATTGGCCCTATTTATCATGGCGTAAATATGGCTACTAAATGTGAGCTGGGTGTCAAATGTTATACAGGTCCCTCATGGTTTTAACCTAGTCAGATCTGTATCGTTTATTTTGTAGTTATATATAATTGAACTTTTTCTCCTAATATAGGTCATAATAAAACATTTATTAATATTAAGATACAGCTTATTTTGAGGTGTCCATTGATATAAATGTCATTTTGTAGCATGGTGCAGTCCATATTATTTTCAACTTTAATGTAAATCTTTAAATCATCTGCAAGTAATAAATGTTTTGAGGCTTTAATTATTTCAGTAAGACTATTTATAAACATGAGATATAACAGTGGTCCAAGGTTGGAACCCTGAGGGTCTCCGGACAGGGCAAGAAAATATTTCGATGTATATCCATTCATAGACATACTGTTTTCTTTTATGCAAATATGATGTGAGGAGTTCTATAAGATTCTCATAAAATCCAAATTCATTTTTTAATTTGCAGAGAGAAAATTATGTGACACCGAGTCAAATGCCTTTTGAAAGTCAGTATAAACTATATCCACCAGATATTCATCGTGTATTTCTTAGGATATAAACTGAGTAATATTAATTAGGTTGCTAGCAATTGATCTATGTCTCATAAGGTGTATGGATATGCTATTGCTGACTGATCTATAGATATCGTTATAGATAATCGATTCATAAAGCTTTGCTGGTACTGATAGTATAGCAATTGGCCTATAATTTTTAATGTCGGTTTTATCATCTTTCTTGTGTACTGGGCAAAGACGAACTTCTTTCCAAGTTTCGGGAAATACATTGATCTTTAAACTTAGGTTAAACAAATAATGAAGCGGGTACACAAAAAAGTCAATACAACCCTAACGATGTAAGAAGGTAGTCTGTCGGGTCCAACTGCTTTGTTTGACTTTAGTCATTTTACAGCATCACGTATCTCATTTTGTGTAATAGAGTTTATAACTATTTCATTCATGTGCGGGTTTAATTTTATGTGTGAGTCATCTCCATGGAAATCGACATTACTATTAAAGTGACTGGCAAATGCATCTGCAATTGCCTCTCCACTCTTACATTCTAGGTTTTGTAGGTGCATAGTGTTTAGGATGGAGACTGACCCTTTTTTGTCCTTCATAAATTGCCAGAATGTTCTTGAGTCATCGCTGATATCGTCTTGAATTTTATTTATGTACTGTTTGTATGCTTGGTGAATATCATTTTTTAGTTTTGCTCTTAGAATACTGTACTCATTTCTTTAATCGTTTGATTGAGAAAAGTTACACTTTTTTACGAATTTTGTCCTTTTTTCTGAGATCTTTTATGATTTGATTATTGAACCAAACTGGATATTTCTTGGAAGCTTTTGTTTTTGAAAGACATTTATCAAATATATTGTATATAATGGAATAGAAATATTCAACAGCCTCATTTACATCAGAAAACCTTTCGATATCAGTCCAATCGGTATTCCTGAATTGATTATATAATAGATCAAAATATGCCTTTTTATAGTTATAAGTAGATTTCGATGGAGACGACAATTTCGTTAATTTTTTTATTACTAACGAGATCTCTATATACAAAGTTGGATGATGCACATTCTCATCTACTAAACAAAATGGGCTACGTTTGACTGTACAATTTTGATTCGATAATACCAGATCTAATATACGGTCTAGATAATTTGTTGTTGTATTATATTACCAACAGTTAAAAAAGCTTTGAAAGTTTACAAGTTCTGTAACATACTGATCATTTAATGTATTGCTCTTATAGTACTGATTCAGTTTGGAGATATTAAAATCTCCCATGATTAGGAAATTGTTATCATAGAGAAATTGAAATTGATGTAATACAAGCATACTTAAAATAGTCTTTGAACTCACTTAACGGATCTGCAGATGCACCATCAGTACCATCACAAATTTGTCTTAATCTGGTAAAACCGGTGTCTTGCTTTAACACACGTGCGAATTTTTCTCCAACGGGCTCACTATTTGCGTCACCTATAGAGTGTAGCAGTCGATTTATTTCGTCCACTATTTGCAGTGACTCCGCTAATGACAACGCACTGTTTTGTAAGTTTTATATGGCTTCATGTAATCCTTTATAGTTCTTGTGAATAGTTTTTAAAGCTGTTTCAACAGAAACATCTCGAATTTTTTCTGGCTTTCCTTAATAGCTGCAGCCTCGTCTGGATTGAATTGTAGTATCACAGCTTTTATTTGTTGTAAATATTCAGCATAATAAAATGCTGCCTCCAACTATGTTTCCCAACGCGTAAGAATCGGCTGTGGTAGTTCGGGAATAGCACTTGCTATTAAATGCGCAAAGACGTTTAGGAGATTTAAGAAACACGTAACATGTATTAATCTACAACCGTATTCTTGAAGAAAACGACCTACTAAACGCATTGTTGCAGCACCATCGGTAACAAACATCAACACTTGACTTTTTGACAGGTCAAATTTTTCTAACGTCTCCAGCACCACCCGCGTAATTGTTGGCCAGTACATTCAGTTAATCTTTTGCTAGCTAGTAACAGTGGAAATGTTGGTTTAAGTATAACATTTACAATAGAATTATTTTTATAATATGTCGTCTCGTCAACACATAACCACAGCGGTTTATTTTTTAGTACACATTTGATATTATTTACAATGTCTTCGCTTACAGTTGGTATATAGTTACGCAACGTTGTGCGACTTGGTAACGTCACCTTGGGATTGTATTTATTCCGGAACTCCTGAAATGGTTGTTTATCGAGTATGTGCAGCGGAACATCACAGCATTGAGAGTAAATCGAACGTAAACTATGTTGTCGAAGGCACGCCATTTCTTTTAGTTTTATGTTGCACAGAATTTACGTGCCGTTTACAATCACGTTTGTTCCAGCACATCAGGTCAGTCTCGCACACCTTACAAATTATTATAGCACCATTGTAGAATAAATCCGGGAAATCACTGATAAATGTATTCACTTTGGCAGCGTATGGCCCTTTTTTACCCTTCGGCAGGTCTGATAGACTTTATTATTAAATTAATATCAAGAACAAAATGGAAAAAATAAAATTATCAACAATACAACGGAGATAACTAAATTACGTTATAGACACCTCGACGCATAACAGTAGACTAAAATAATAAACAAGTCTCGCTTACGTACTTGAGTATTTCTCTATCTGGCACCGCCAGATAGAGAAATGATTTGCGGATCGAAATGCCAACTCTACTTATAACTAATATAAGGAAGTAGGGTGAAGAGGGGTAAACATGAAACAGTTAAAAATTAGGGGAAAAGTGAAACAATATGTCTGTAATTAAATAACGTTTCAATTTGCGAAAAAATTGCAAAAGCCATTTATTTGTTTATATTTTAATTTAATGGATATGAAAATATGAAACATCAGTTGTCAAACTTGTACTGTCCATCAGGTTTTTTCTCGCACAGTCGCAAAAAGTTGCAAAATAAATTTCATTGTTTGTTGCATAACTTTCCCTGTAACTACAAAATAAATTAAGGTTTCAGTTTTATATTAATTTTGTACACAGCCAATAGATCACAGATGATAATTTTGATTAATTCTTTAGCAAATTAGTTTGTTTTTCTCGTTTGTTGAAACTTTTGGGAAAAAATGAAACACAAATTTGAGAAAATGTGAAGCAGCGCTGGGGAAAATATAAATCTATTGATTCGCGAGTTTCTGCAGATGTGTACAAGTTAAACGTGGGTAGGTGTTTTAGTCAGCATAAGTTGTGATTTCGGCAAAAGAGCATAGCTGAGGACCCGGTTGAGGGCGACGAAAAATCGACCCACATTCTAAAGTTATCACTAGTGAACAATATACTTTTCATTTCGAGTTATAGACATATAATGCTATTAAGAAAGAAAAAAACAAGAGAAAAGCAGAAGAAGAAAATAATTGAACCTGATTCAGATAATTCAAGTGAAAAAGAAAACATTTATAATGAAGACGCACGTGACGATGATAGTTTAGATGACGTAAATTGGGCCAATGAAAATACCAGTGAAAATGAAATGGAATTGTATAATAAAGAGACAGAAATTATAATTGTTGATTATGTTTTAGTATCATTCAAAGGTACAAAAAGACAAGCTATTTTCTACAAATATGTGTCACCGTTTCAAAAATAGATGAATCTGACATTGAAGTGATAGGATTACAAAGCTTGAATAATAAAAGCGAATTTCAATTGAATGAAAAAGACGTTTCTGTGGTGCATCGCGTAGCTGTTTTAGGAATTCTTCCAATCCCTCAAATTGTGTAAATTAGTGCAGATAGCGTGAAATAAGTATTTACAAAACCAGTGCCAGTAGCTGAAAAGTAGCTTTTACGTGTGGCATTTTCCCTTTCTATTTTATAAATATATTATATATATATATATATATATATATATATATATATATATATATATATATATATATATATATATATATATATATATATATATATATATATATATATATACATGTATTTTTAAAATAACGGTTTTGTTTGTTTTTATATTAGTATTTCGAGTTCAGAATTTGAAGTGATACATATTTACATAACGACGAACTATCTAGTTGTATTCGAGGTAAAATAGTAAAACAATGCAATTTTATTTTCGCAATTCTAGTGAACAAAAGTGTAAGTAATTTCTCATAATTTATTTAAATTGCTACTCAGTCATGTTTAAATAATAGCTCAATAACAATGCACTTCGGAAATGAAGAAAAATAAAACATGTGTATTACTACTTTGTTAATAACTGTATCTACGAACATAATTGATTAGATTCATCAGCAAAAACTAGAGCAATTTTACACTTAATTGTACCACATTTATCTCGCAATGGAGAATAAAACGATAGAGTTCATTTAAAATAGAAAATTACGTTGCATTACTGCATACGTGAATATTTTACGTTGAAAATGAAAGAAATTAGTTTACAGTTAATCCCATTATGTAAATTGCCTTGTATAATAAAAATAATAGTTTGTTTCTTCTACGAAACAAAGTATTTATTTTAATCAAATAAACAATGTTTGATATAATCAGTACTTTAAAACTTAAATCAAATTTTGCATTTGTCATACATTAAATGAATTATTATTAATTATTCTGAAAGATCTGTGCTACAAGACCGTATGCTCGAGGCCAAAATGAAATGTTTGAAAGCAACATCTCTATGCATCATTAAGTCGTTATTGAAGGTCGTCGTTTCTAATTAAATTGTTATTGTTTTTTAACCCTAAAAAGGTATCGATATTCAATTATACGGTATTGGTATCGATACGTAAATTTTACGTATATCTTTATAAGGAATACGTTAAACTATGAATAGATAAATTGATAAAACACAATTTAATTTAAGTTGAAATAGTTTATTTTACAAAGTAAATCTATGCACCTATAGGTATAATAACTTAAAAACATACTAAGTAATAGAAAATTATAAAATAATTTTTTATATATAAATCTTAAATACATTTTGAACATATTTGTTATTGATGTGTGCCGCATATAGGTTTATTGCATTTCAAACAGTAAGTCGTGGTCATCCTTCTTTTTTGCTGATGGACACATGTGACAATAAGTGACAATAAGTTTGACGACCTTTCTGGGATTCTGGACATTGCTGTAATTCAGATTACTGTTTTTCTCCTTTCTTCTATCATCCTGCGTAAAGGAAGACTAAATCTGGGATTTTGAGCCAACTGTGAAGATTGACAAGATTGATTCAACCTGACGTGCAAATCCTGCATATACATATCTCTTGTTACGGGCTTTCCATCATGTGTAATAATGTTATGGCTGTATATTACAAAGAAATTGATGCATGCCATATTCAATAAATTATGAAAGATACACATTGGCCATCTTTTGGTTTGGCGATTACAATTCATGTTTTGACACATTTGAACAAATGTGTCAACGGCCCCCTTCGTGGAATTATAGGTATGTATTATTTCTGGTTTGTATGTTGTTTCATTTATAGTTCCTGTTTCATGCATGGTAGACAGTAAAAAAACATGTCTGGTACTTTTAGGCTTGTACGATACTAGGATTGCCTTTTCATTAAATACAAACATAGAAGTATATAATTTCCTATCTTTATTTATTTCTGCCATTTTTGTTGGGATTTCTTTCTTGTTTTTTCTCAAAGTTCCAACAACAGTGAGTTTGTAAGGGAATACTGGTGAACCAGTTATCCATTGTAATGTTACGGTTTGATCCATGTATTGATTTTGTCAATGTTTCAAACATAATAGTTCGTTAAAGGAAGTCCATTTGTTTCAGTTGATTTTCCAATGTAAAGAGATGCGTCTATCAAATATTTTGTAGAGACATCACATAACAGAACAAGCTTCAGGACATATTTTGCCAGTTTGTTTGGTATGTACATTCGAAATGCGCAATGACCACGAAATGCTACCAGCTGTTCATCGATAGTGACATACAAACCTGGTATGTACGAGCTTCTACATGCATCTATCTATAAACTGATTCCAGATGTTTTCTATCGGTGCAAATCTAGATAGTAGTCTTCTTTCCTCGCGTGTATTGCTGTCATCAAAACGTAAACAAGCTGTCAGAAATTCAAAGCGCTTTTGACTCATTGTTGCTTTATATCTCATCCCATAAAAAGTAGTATCAAACATAGTTTTAGTAGCCAAGTGATTATCTTTCAAAGCTCCAGCTAGAATATATAACCCAAGTAATGCTTTTATTTCTTCCAAACTTGTTTCAAAAAATGCTGCTGATTCGGCACTGTACTTTTGTCTTACAAAACAAATCTTTTGATTGGTATATTCCACTATTATATTCAGAATATCGTCTGAAAAAAAATTTTTGAAATGCGCGAGTTAAGCCGCGTGGCCGACTTAACGTATTTTTAAAAAATGATTTAAATTGTTACAAAATATATTTTATTAAACTTTTTTTAAGTTTTACAAAAATAATTAAATTAATACATTAATATATTGTACGTCTGTATTCAATGAAGCTATGACACGAAGTGCCGTATTAACGTTGGAAATTTGTGGAGGCGAGTGGGATAAAGTGCTGACTTATCTCCTCTTATCAGCAGGTGGTCAACTTAACTCTTCCACCCTTAGACTGGACTTTAAGCGAGGGTTGAAGTCCGGGAAGTGTCTTCCTTGGAGTTGGTTCTGGATTCTTGGAGTCTATTCCGTATTTTCTTGATTACATAAATACTACAACATATTAGGGTAACATATAAGATAATTGTCCAAATACTTGGTTTATACCAGTGAAAAGTATTATCTACTAAATTTATATTTTGTTTGTTTTGTTCCATTTTGTATTTAATATCGTTTAGGTCGTCTAAATTGGTTTGTAGCAAACTTATATTCTTTATTTCAAAACTATAGGAGACATTTACTTTATAATCTAATTCTGGAATATAATTGTTTACTAGATTTGGTATGTCTGTCTGTATATATGTAAATTTTTGATTTGATATTTGAATTATACAATTTTTTGTGTTGGTTACAATATAAGTACCTAATGTTAATATTCTTTTTTTCTGACATATCTTTGCAATCAAAGCTAATTTGTTTATCTGAAGGATTTACAATTAACAATTGGTTAAATTCTAAAGTTTGTATTTTCTGACTTGTTAATTTAATTAGATTAACTTCGCAATTAGAATATGGTCTTTTAGCTAATAAAAGTTGTACTTCGCATGGCTGATTAGTTTCTAAATTTATTAAATTTAGATTATTGCAATAATAACTCTTATCTATAAATTTACATAATTTGTTTGATGAACTGTAATATTGATCGGATAAAATAAGGTATTTCTGGTTAGGAATAATTAATTGGAAGGTATTGTTTTCATGTTGGACATGAGTATAAATGGTAGATATTATATTGGATAGTATCGATGATAGGTATTTCCAGTATAAAATTGAGTGTAGTTTTCCTCCAGTAAGCTTTAATTGTGGTTAGAACTTCGAAGTTTAAAATTTGTTCCTTGGTAGTAGGGAATGGTAAATTGGCGAATTTATTTATTTGTGAAAGACTGTTCAACAGATCTTCTGGTTCGTTAATTGAGGGGTGCATAACATTAATTTTTGCGAATGTGACTGCTTCCTCTAGAGTTTCCAATATCTGTAGAATACTTTGTGCCATTATATTTATTTGGGTATAGACATTGTTGAATTGGATCGTGTGGTACATTTCAATTTTTTGGTCTTTGAGTGCTTGCTCGATTTGTAAAATTCTTGATTGTAGTACTAGTTGATTTGTAGTCAAGTTTGTAATGGATGATTCGAATTTTTCTATTGCTTGCGTAGTTAATGTTATTTGGGATGCCAGTATTTCCTTTTGGGTTAGTTGGTTTTTACTTAGTTGTGCAGGTGTTGCTCTATTCTTTCCCCATCTTCATTATCTAGGTTACCGGTGATGGATTTCCAGATAGATCCTAGTCCATTAACTAGTCCTCTTTTAACTCTTGATTGTGGAATTAATTGATTCAATTTTCGGTTAATTTCATCGAATAAGAACCTTGCGATTATGGCGAAGTTTTTAACTTCTCTTTGTATATTTGTATTTAATTTGAATGCTTTGTCTAGGTCATTTATGTTTAATTTTAATCTGTTGTACTCGTCAATAATTGGTTGTATATCAATAGTTCTTAGTAGGGTCCATTTATTGATTATGTTTTTGCATGTTCCTAACGGTAGTGGTAGTAATCCAGGGTTATTGTCTAATCTTCTGATTCGCTCTCCTCCATAGACGAAGGGGATGAACCTGTAACAATAGGTCGTTTTAGATTTCTTAAATGTACCTTTCTTACAGATTGATTAATTCTATTGGTAATTTCGCAGGTATTATCTGTATTCAACTTAGTAATGGTGTATGGTCCTTCATAACGGTTTTTGGTTTTGTGTCTGGTTGCTATGCCACTTTTGACATATACGGTTTGTCCTTCTTTAAATGTGGTTTGTGGGTCATTAACGTTTCGGTTCCTTTGTTGATGTACGGTTTCTTTAGTCCGTTGTGATTTTTGGCTCACCGATTCGTAGACTCTTTTCATTTTTGTTTTATGTTCGTTTAAGTAGTTACTATAAATATCCTGATTATAGTAAATTTCGAAGGGGTTTCGGCTTTCCGTATGTCCTATGATTAGCTCAAAAGGGGTAAAACCTGTGGTGGAGTGTATGGATTTATTGTATGCTAGAAGTGCGTATTTCATTTGACTTGAAATAGGGTCCTTGTTAATGTTTTTTAAAATTCGAATATGTTCAAGTATCGTTGAGTGTAGTCTCTCAATAAGGCCGTTACTCTGAGGGTTTCTGGCAGTTGTAAAATGGACTTCGATTTTATGTAATTTTAGGAGTTCCTTTACTACGTCGTTATTAAATTCCTTGCCATTGTCTGTTATTATTTTTTCGGGCGTTCCATAGAAGGTAAAAAATGTAATTAGTTGGTCGGAGATATGGATTGCTGTTTTCGCGGATATTTCGAATGCCTGGGCCAATTTACTAAATGCGTCGATAATAGTCAGGAATATTTTTTGCTCCATGATAAATGTGTCCATGTGTAATATTTGAAAAGGTTTTGTTGGGGTTTCTGTTAACATCATTGGAATGTTTTCTGGTATTCTTTCATATTTACCTCTTTTACAAATATCACATTTTTTTATGAATTCTTCAATATCTTGTTGCATATTCGGCCAATAATATTTTAATTTGAGATGGGCTTTAGTTTCTTTTGTCCCACGGTGGTTGGTTTTTCCTTCATGATAATTAAGGATTAATTGTAGTTGTTCTTCGTTTTCTAGGACATCAATTAATTTTTTTGTACACCTGATTAGTGTAGGACCGTTATTTGTAAATTTACTGATATAGATCTCGCACAGTTTTTTATATGTGTTTTCTTGTTCGGTAAATATATAATATTCTCGATCAGTCGTTGTAAAATCTCTTAGTAACTTGAATAAATCTTCTTCGATTGATTCTGTTTGAACTTCGGCTTCTATGATTGTTTTTTGTCCTCGTTTTATTACCTTAGGTTCAGCGGGATTTAAATGAACTGTTTTTATATGGATCTGGTTTCGTTTTGTGTTTACAGCATCGTCTAATATGGATATGCTAACAGTAGGATCTTCGTCATTTATTGAATGGGCTGTTGACATTGGTGTTATCGGTCTATCGTGTAGGTTTAAATTTTGCTGGACTTGATCTGGTGTGGGCGTATTTAATTCTCGTTGTCCTTCAGTTAATTCTTCGAATTCGTCTAGAAGGGCTTCTAATTCTGGGTCGACGTTTACAATTAGAGATTGTGAGTCCAATGGATGAATTTGGATTCTCGATAATGCATCTGCATTAGCATTTAATTTTCCCCTCTTGTATTCTATTTGATAATCGAATTCTTCGAGTTTAAGTTTCCATCTTGTTAGTTTCATATTGGCTGGTTCTTTCAGATTGAATAACCATTTTAGTGGGCGATGATCCGTATAGATTGTAAACTTATGGCCGTATAAATAGGGCCTGAAAATCTTGGTTACTGACCAAATGACTGATAACAATTCTTTTTCCGTGGTGGAATATTTGCGTTCTGCTTCGTTAAGGGTTCTTGAGGCATATGCTATGGGGTGATCCTGCCCAATAGGTCCTTGCGAGAGCACTGCACCGAGTGCTTCATTTGACGCATCCGTTGTTACGATGAAGGGCTTCGTAAAGTCCGGGTATTGTAATATTGGTGCTTCAGTTAAAAGTTTCTTGCAAGTTTCGAAAGCTTGAATAAATTCCGGTGTCTGTATTACCTTAGCGTTCTTTTTTAACATTGATGTCATTGGCTTTACGACTTGTGCCATATTTTGAATAAATCGGCGGTAATAGCCTACGAGTCCTAGGAATCCTTTTATTTCCCTTGGTGTCCTGGGTATCGGATAGTTTTGTACAGCTTTAATTTTTTCTGGATTTGGCATGACTCCTTCGGGTGTTATAATATGTCCTAGGTACGCTACTTCATTTTTCAAGAAATCGCATTTATCAAGTTGTACTTTAAATTGTGTTTCTCGCAAACGTTGGAAAACTTTAGCTAGGTGTTCGATGTGTTCTTGTAGACTAGACGAGTATATTATTATGTCGTCAAGGTAGACTGAACAAACCTCATTTTGTATTCCTCTTAAAACGTTGTCCATCACCCTCTGGAATGTCGAAGGTGCTCCTTTTTAGTCCGAAAGGCATTCGGGTGTATTCATAATGGCCATGTTCTATGGAAAACGCAGTTTTTTCAATGTCATCTGGGTTCATTTGTACCTGGTGGAACCCAGAGGCGAGGTCAAGTGTCGTAAAATATTGAGCTCTACCTAACTTGTCCAAAATGTCCGTTATGTTCGGCAGGGGGTATTTGTCATCTATTGTATGGTCACTCAACTTCCTATAATCTATTACTACTCTCCATTTTCTTTTTCCTGAATTATCCAATTTTTTTGGTACTACCCAGACGGGACTTGACCAAGGTGAAGTAGATGGTCTTATTATATTTTGTTGTAGCATAGAGTTGATTTGTTTCTGAACCTCTTCTTTATGGACTTGCGGATATTTGTAGGATTTGGTAAATATAGGTGTCTCGTTTTTCAGTCTAATGTGGTGCTTAATTTGGTTGTTAAATGTAAGTGGCAGATGTTCGCTATAAAAAATATCTCTGTATTCAAAACATAAATTTCTGATAGCGGTATACTCTTCTTTGTTTAAATGGTTTAATCGCAGGTTTTTTTAAATTTTGCTTCTGGATTTGATCTATCATTTCATGATCGATATCTATTTCCATATGATCGATTTCCGTTTGGTGTAATTCTTCAGACGGTATAACTTCTAAAATATTAAATGGCTTGGTGATTCGTAAAATTTGTGTATCCTCCGTATTGTTGATAACAGTTGTAAAAGCTTCATTATTTTTTATTGTAACCAGTGATGCAGGTATTTCTAAATTGTTTTGAAGTTTTTTATATTCTAAAAGTTCTTGTTGCAAGGTGGTATGCACTGGAATAGATATAATTGATTCTGATCTTGGTGGTATTGATTGGATGATTTCTTCAAATTCGTTGTTATTTAAACTGGATTGATGTTCTTTTTGATTTGGGTTTTCATTCGTGTTTTGATTCATTAAATTTCCACATATATATAAAGGAATTTTTGTATATGGGGTGACTAAAAATCCTTGTTTAAAGTCGACGTTGGCCTCCAAATTTACTAAAAGATCCGTTCCTATGAGTCCTTCGTAATTTGGGTTACAGTTAAATATAAAATGTTTATGTTTTAAATCCGGTTTTTTAAATATTGTTGAGACTGGGATTTCTGCACTGTAATGATGTGTTGTTGTATCGTGTGGTGTCGTTATACAGAATGGGTCCTCTTGAATGTGATTTTGGAAATGTTTTCGGGCGATTTGTTCGTTTATGAATGATTTTGTTGATCCAGTGTCTATCATAAATCGTGCATTAATTTCTGGTATTTTTATATATGGTAAACGGTTATTTGTGGACGTGTGAACTTCTATCAGTTCCGCCTGTCTGTAGTTTCCGAGGCTTCTGTCCGAAAATTTACATTTTCCACTTCATTAGTTTCATAAGGTGGATATTCCTCGTATTCATAATATTCTTCGACTTCTGAATATTCGGGTTCATTATTATCTCGGTAATTAGGTACTGCAGATGGTTCAAGCTCTTCTGAGTGCTGTACGTGAAGTTGTTCTGTCCTCCAGTTTTGTTGAGGTTTTTGTGGTATATTTCTTGAAGATTGTTGTATATTATTTGTGAGGCGAGTTCTTCTAGAATCTACTTCCATAGGTGTGGGTGTGTATGTCATTGGTTTATTTTTTGGTGCAAACACATTTTGTTGGCTCCTAGGCTGACTAGGACCTGGTTGGTTTTGAAAGTATGGATATCTTTGCTGAGGTGGTCTTGGTGTCCAAGATGGTTGTTGGTACATTGGCCTCTGTATATTCGGTCGTTGAAACTGCACAAATGGTTGGTGCGAATTATTTGGTGTAGTTCTAGTCTGTGGTGTATTCATCCTTAATTGATGCATATTTGGCTTGTTAAACTGTTGTCCACTATTTTGGTGGGCGTTACTTATTTTTGAACGGTGATAGTTCATATTTTCTTCTTCGATGACGATCTGGATAGCTTCTTCGATGTGTGTAGGTTTTCTACAGCGTAAAAGATGGCTTAGCTGTGGATTAACTCCAGTTAAGAAAGCTCTTAGTGTGAAATTGTTATAGAAATCAATTTTCATTTTCTTGACCTCTTCTGTCACGTTTTCACAAGATAACTTCGAAAGTAGCAGACATCTGATGTCTATGCATCTATCGGCAAATTGCAATGCAGTGTCTCTTGGTTGCTGTCTTAATGTGTTGAGATCGGATAGGAGTGATTCTTCGTTTCTTTGGTCTCCAAATAAACTAATAAGTAGGTATTTTAATTCTGGAAACGTGTCAAAATTTCTAGCTGCTAAAAGTGTGGCTGCCTTTCCCACGATTTTGTTTCTTATATGAAGCATTGTGAATCTTATTCTTATAGCATCATTATCTGGTGCCATGAGTGGTAAAACATTTTCACATGCGTTAATAAAAGTTGATAATTTTGTTGGTTCTCCATCAAATGGTGGTATTAAATCCAGGTAGTCCCGGACGGAAATTTGTGGTAGTGTCATTCTGATGGATGATGCAGAGGATCGTATTGGTATTTGTACTTCGGTCGGAATATTAGCAAATTGCTCAACTAAGCTGTCGATGACGTTCATTAATTAAATGTTAGTTTATATCACTTTTGTATTATCGTCGTTTTATTGTAAACTCTGTATTTACGGTTACTTAAACCGAGGGACGGTGACTGTATAATAATATACAGGCGTGCTCTAGCTATAGACTGTGAATATTTTGTTTACGGGGCTTTGGTTTTTAAAGTTTTGTTTAACTTATTCTAATTTGTTAGTAAGCAATAGTTATGTTGGATTTTAATTTCTTGCCCTACTCGATCCAGGCAATACTTTTAAAATCATCGGAAATTAAAATAAAATTAGAAAACGAATTTTCAAAGCTAATATGAAAATTCAAAAGCAATTAAAGATATGGTTTCTATCGATTTGTGGATAGGAAAGGTAACAAGGAAAAAGCGGAATGATCAATATTACTTACAAAATTAAAGTTGTGATTAAAGTTGACTTCATTAAAGTTGACTTCATTGATGGTTAATCCTGTTAAGTTGTACACAATGTACTGGTGGCTCACTATCCCCAATGGATTGATGATTAACCGGAACAGTTCCCCGATGGAATTACGTTTTGTACGAAATAGTGCCTTAATCGTTGATACGAACAAAAATTTTAATTTTTGAAAACTTTTGGGCACTATCCGACCCGACTGCGCCAGTTAAGCCGCGTGGCCGACTTAAGGTATTTTTAAAAAATGATTTAAATTGTTACAAAATATATTTTATTAAACTTTTTTAAGTTTTACAAAAATAATTAAATTAATACAATAATATATTGTACGTCTGTATTCAATGAAGCTATGACACGAAGTGCCGTATTAACGTTGGAAATTTGTGGAGGCGAGTGGGATAAAGTGCTGACTTATCTCCTCTTATCAGCAGGTGGTCAACTTAACTCGCGTACGGGAAGTATATTACGTAATTCCGGCGAATGTCCAGGCTTCACGTATATGATGTTCTTAGATGGAATTTTGCCTTTTTCATTGGAAATTGGCTTGGAAAACTATTGGTAACCATTTTTTCCGATTAAATTGTCTTTTGCTGCAGTAACGACAAAGCTGGATATTTTCCTGACTTGCGTCAGCTAAAATCTGAAAAATAATGAAACAGTAGAAGGTAAAATTGGTACCAAATATGTAAAACATAAATTACCTACGTATTTACTTGTTCATATAAATTTAATATGTCTTCCAATATACTGATTTTTTTTAAGCGTTTTAGAATAGACAGATTTTCGTTTTTCTCCAAACTTTTGAGAAACCATCCAACAGCTGTGATTTCATTTCTTCAGTTGGCAACCATTTTGGGTCATCATCGCTATCACCAGACTCGCTTTATGTTTCAGATTCGGCTCTAACAATAATATCTTCAGTTTCACTGTCACTCCATTCCAAAAGTGCTTTTTCTAGCTCTTCGTCTGTTAAACCTCGACTTGACATTTTTAATGCTTATTGGTATCGATGCGTATAAAATTCGTACGGTAATGAGCGCGTGTTGGTAACGATGCGTAATTTTTACCTGTGGAGCCTCAGAAAACGATCAATATTCACTCTGGCACTATCTGTTACGAACTTTTTACGTAAACAGGCGACCGATAAGGTATTTAGGCAAGCATAGGTGGGATTTTGAAAGGTGGGCCGTACGGATTGCAATGCAGCACGAAAATTAATTATATGATTGCGTAAATTTTACATACGATACCGTTCTAGGGTTA
This sequence comes from Rhamnusium bicolor, assembly GCA_029963845.1. Classification (NCBI taxonomy): domain Eukaryota; kingdom Metazoa; phylum Arthropoda; class Insecta; order Coleoptera; family Cerambycidae; genus Rhamnusium; species Rhamnusium bicolor. Next base: position 52,295 of record JANEYF010004926.1, read on the forward strand.
AATAAAAAAATGCTGATGATGGCCGCGCAATCACTTATGCAAAACAGACTGATATGTTCCTAGTTTTAGAGTGTTACCAAGGGAATTGTCGCGCAAGTATTAGGAAATACAGTAGATTTCCAAATCGCAACTTACCCAACCTTCAAATCTTTGCTACTATTGAGACACGTCTTCACGAATGGGGTTATTTGTTCCAGCAACTGTTGATTATGAACGTCGACGTAGGATTAGGCTTGTAGAAAACTCCAATTTAAGCACCAGTTGTTTTGGACTGGAAATAGGATTGTCTAAAGATCGAATTCCTAAATTATAAAATGAGCCCTCTAAATGTCCCTAAACTTATATATTCAATTTACGACATTTCAAAGTAATCTGCAAAAGCTTATAATTTCCTTACACTACGTCAGGTACTTTTAAAATTTGTCTCAATAGATATTGTTTGGGTCTAATATTGATATTTGCTGCTTTTCACACGTGTGTTGTCAGAGAGTTTAAATAATGTAATAGAGCGTTTTGCATCTAATTATTGTAAATACCCAGTTTTGAAGTTGAAAAAAATTCATTTCTCATTTATTTAATCACTACCTAACAGTCCTTCGATTGAGAAAAAGTAACAAAAATTGCGTTAGATTTAGACAAAATTAAAAATATATATTCTTTTGACAAAAAGGTAAAAATAAAACAATTTTCTGAACATCAAATCGCTTGAGATTTATATTCCTAAATCTGTTCTTTCTCTTCCTCAATATTCAATTCTTCATCACCAGTTTCATCTACGTTAGGCACATTCTTATAGGAACGTTGTCTAATATTCTGAAAAAGTATACTAGATCAGGAATTTTCCTACAGTCACCTCCACAATGTTTTTTGAACATCTGTCTATCGAAGACCTGTCACCATTTATAACAGTAGATAACTCAATTGGACTAGATGCATCGTTGAAAATTTTTCCTTATTTTAGTATACTTTTAGGTAGTCCACCATCGGACTTGTAGGCTGTTCTTCCTCAAAAAAAAAGTTGTGCCTTATTCTCTAATATAAATCTTTTTTCTCGTTAAATTTATAGTACCATTGCCATTTTAACTTCTATTTGTTTTTTAGTTTCCAATCATGAGGTTGCCATCTGATTCATCAGTTCGTAAGACTTGTGAGTATTTTTCTATAATTACTTCATATTGCTTAACCTTAATAGTAATATTGAGCTTTTTTATAAACCTCTCTATCAATCTAAATACTTTATCGGGCTATAAATAGAATCTGGAACTATGGGAAATGTGACTCCCAGTGATTTAATAGTATCGGGTTATTTTTCGCAAGCCAGCAAGCCAACATGTTCATAAGGACTGACTACCTTCTACATTCACTAGCACATAACCGAACTATTTCGATTGAGGCATCATTTTTTGGGTATTCGATTTCTAATCATACATAGGAACAAACGGTCTATGGAGTTTTGTCTTAGATTTCCTTTTAGCAATGGTAAAGTTATAAACATTCAGTTGCTGTGAAAAATGTACGAACTGGCTGGCAACCTATGTCCTCAGACAAGTTGAACAAACATCTGTCTGAGATATTTCAAATGACAGGTTATAATTTGACGTTAACGTAATCTCTAAAGTAAAAGAGCTTAACATGAAGCTCTGAATTTATTTCACAATAAATCTTTCACAACTTCGTAAATCTTAGTGCACGTGGTAAGAGCCTCAGATTAATAATATAAAGATAAGTAACACTCATAAGAGATACGCTGGTTATTATTACCGAGACATAAACAACAATTTGCATGTTTACATATCAACGTATCCAAAACAAGCCAGGGGCGGCTCCAGGCTTCAGCGTTTTATTTTATTGCTCTTGCATAACTTTAGACTTAATAGGTATACAAAATTTGTTTGCTTGAGTAATGTATTTTTCAATTCTATTCTGCCGTTATTATTTTAATCTCTGTTGTTTTTAAATGATAAGCGATAAGTGATAAACTTTAGTTTTGTGTTATTGGGTACTGATTAATAATCAATTTTTAGTTATAAAGATTTATTTAGTGAATATTTATTGAGAAACAATGAATAATAAATGTGTAGTGTACGGCCAAAGAGGAAAACAACGGGGTTGTAAATCTTTTCACAGATAAGTAAACAAAACAGATCAGGGTCGGCATAATGCGTGAATGCGACAGTGTGAAAGCTCAAAAATAACTAAAATTAATGTTAGCCTTAAAAAAAATAGAAAACAAAATTTGATTCCATTTTAGCAGTAAAAAATCCACAATTTATTAAAAAAGATACTTATACAAAAATATTTATTTTAACTTAAATGGAAAGTTCATTCTTAAGGTAGCTCAAAAACTGTAAATGTTTTAAAGTCTGTTGATATTTTTTAATTCAATTTTAAGGGTTGTTATTAAAAAAAATATATGTTTATTTTTAGATTTTCTGAAAATCTGGTGAGAAGAAAAAGTTGGCTGAAAGCTCTCAAAATGGAAAATGCCAGTAAGTGGCACTATGTGTGTTCAGAATATTTAAAAAAAGTGATTATACTATTAAAGGATCTGGATTAAATCTTGAAAATCAGTAATGTTCTATTTTTTCCCCTGGCAACACTATCACCTGGTTCGTCACACGTACTGTCCAGATTATTAGAGAATTATATTGAAAATTAATAATATACGGAGTAGTCACTAATTCATACCTCATGAGATAATATCAAGTATATAGGTACCTACAGAACTTCAACTGTTTTGCTGATATGTTACTTTTATTGCATTGATGTAGGTTTGTATATTTCAAAGAAATCTCGCTTGTCTCAGCATTGAAAATCATATTCCTTCGCCATCATTAGTACCCAAGATAGCAAGGTATGTTAAATTTAAATATATAATGCAGTGATCCAAAAAAAAATTTTTTGGATTACTGCACGTTACATCTATTGAACTTAAAAATATCTACAATTTGATGTGCCGTTGTTTAAAAAATAAAAAAAAATAAAGACCAGGGGAAGTTTAAAGTGGGGGCCCTGTATATTGAAATTTAAGATACCATACTATCTTGGATACTAATAGTGGCGAAAGAATTAAATTTTCAATAGTGAAACAAATGAGATTTCTTTGAAATATACAAACCTACATCACTGCAATAAAAGTAACATATCAACAAAACAGTTCATGTTCTGTAGGTAACTATCTACTTAATATTATTTCGTAAGGTATGATTGAGTGACTACTTAGTATATTATTAATTTTTAATATAATTCTCTACTAACCTGGACAGTACGTGTGAAGAAGTGGTGAGAGTGTTTCCACGGGAAAAAATTAAACAGCATTGGTTCTCAACACTTTTAATCCAGATCTTATAATAGGTCTTTTCGCGGTACCAATCCTGAATTAGTTTGGGTATCTCACGCAAGCGCATTTTTAATTTTATCGTTCGTGGTACGAAAATTACCTATCCGGAACACAAAATTTTGTGTTCGCGGAGTAGAGTGAATTAATTCGTAATTTGTCCGGAATACATCCGACAGATCCCATGATAATAGCAAGAATTTTTAATCCCACGCATGCGCATTTATTTCTCTACCTGTACCAGGTTTAAGAGTAATTTAACCTAACCTAAACACATTTGACATTACATGGGCATAAGCAAACGATTTTCGATTTTCTGTTATTTTGTGGTGTTTCCAGTCCTGAACTAAGTGCATTGTATTTGTATCAAAGAGAGATATTTTTTTTACTCGCTAAATTATAAAATTCAATTTTTAATACTTTAGACTAGAATTAAAAATGTCACTTTTATAAATTTAGGCGTATAATTATATTTGTAATTTAAATTACATAAATAAAACAAATACTAAATATATACTAACTTTATTTATATATTTCTTATCTACAATCAACATAATAATCATTGTAATAAAACTAAAGGAAAACAGGTAACTCGTTTGTAACAAAATTATTTTTTTTGCTTTATTGCAAAAAATATAAATGAACATAAATAAAAAGCAGGTAACTAACAATCATTTTCATAAACCAATTGTTTTTTTAAGGATTCTCTAATAAGATCATTTCTTCCTTGTAGAATTTCGTTTTTCTTCATTTTCTCTTGTAACTTTTGTTCTTCAACATCAAGTCTTCTTTTATAATACGCTTGCCTGTCTCGTCTTATTTCTTTTAAAATATCGGCTTTTACTATTTTATTAATATACTTTTTCTGATTTTTGTTTGGTACTTTGTAACTTTGGTTTGTATTCATATTTTCTTTTTCTGTTGCATGTGTTGGTAAATCTTCTCCTGCTGTATATGTTGATAAATTCTTTTTCAAACTTATTTCTGAAGTGACGTTTGGTGGACCTGTATCTAGCGTTTCTGAAGATAATAAAATAACTGGATTAATATTCCTTTTTGGTCCCAAAATATCATTCAATTCGTTAGCATACTCAAAATCCCTCCGGCCTCGTCCAGTCTTTTTATTATTGTCCACATATTTCTTATAGGACCTTTCTAAATGTTTCCACCTATTCTCACAGTTAGCAACAGTAATTTTCTGTTTCGTTGTCACTTGCAATTCTTCTGCAATTATTTCATACATTCTTTTTAAGTTTTTTATTTTTAAAGAACCTACTTGTTTCCTGTACGTTTTGTACAAATCCAGGAAAGCAAGAGTATTGGCATGGTTCCATTTATAAGAATCCACATCTTGATTTTCATAAACGTGCGGCAATGATGTCGAGGGTTGGTCTTCAGGCAGGATCATAAATTCGATTAATTCTAGAACAAAATTAAATGAAATACTTTGTTTTATGATTTAAATTAACACTTACCTTGTTCACACATTTTGACTTTGCAGGTTATATTTTAAAATACACGTACGCACCCTGAACCCTATGTGCCGAACTGACAGAACCATAGTCCATAGATAAATATGACAGAACTTTTAGAACGCGTTCATTTTGCGTTTGCGGAACATAAAAATCCTAAGCAGATTCTCGATCAGACATGCGCAAATAAGTTGTTCAGGATTCATCCCTTTTATACTCAGAATTTGTTCGAGATCGGTACCGCGAAAAGACCTAATATTATAATCACTTTTTTAAAATGTTGTGAACACACGTAGTGCCACTTACTGGCATTTTCTATTTTGAGAGCTTTCAGGCAACTTCCTCTTCTCTCCAGATTCTCGGGAATCTGAAAATAAACACATTTTTTATAACAACCTTATAAATGAAATATCCATTAAAGTTAAAATAAATATTGTTATATAAGTATCTTTTTTGACAAAATGTGGATTTTTTACTGTTCAAATACAATCAAATGTTGTTATTTTTGTTTTTGTAAATCTATCACTAATTTTAGTTATTTTTGAGCTTTCGCAATTTCGCATTACGCCGGCCCTGATTTGTTTTGTTTACTTACCTGTGAAAAGATAAACAACCTCGTAGTTTTCCTTTTTGACTGCACACTACACACTTATTAGTCATTGTTTCTCAATAAATATTTATAAATTTTGTCGAGACGGTGATAGATCGTGCATCGCTCGGGTTTCTTCGTATTTGTTCATGATTCTGACCAATAGAAATAAAACCAGCATAATTATTTACGTGTCTCGCGTGGGATGTAGATAAATCGGACAGCTTTTTATGTTTTGTTACTCATTTTCTAGTATTATTAATCTGCGGTAAGAGCAATCTGGTCTTATTTATTTCATTCTAAGCATATCAATCTTTCAATGAAATCTTTAACCCCATTATTTTCTTCCTATTCTATCACCTCTACTTTTCTCCTAGAATTTCCATTTTCTTAAAAAAGGTGCTTTCTCTTCTAATTCTAATCTATCTGAACTAAATGAGTGATGATAAGAAAAGTGCTTTCACACTCTTAATGTACATCCGTTCACGACAGGGACGTAATATCAGATAATATTTTTATCAGAAGTTCGAAGAGGAGCAAGTAGAGTGATTAGTTAAAGGGATGGTAGAAGTTCGGAGCCAGCTTCCCCAACCAGTAAAACTGTTACCTTTAGGCAGAAAATAAATTATTGAAATTTTAGCAAAAAAACTTATAGTCTATCTTACAAATTTGCTACCTTTATCTCACAATTATCATTCTATTGTCTGCCGAGATACCAATAACATGCTCAGCATCAATGTTAATTAAGTTTGAACTAAGTCAGATTCTTGTCAAAAAGGAAGTGTTAAAAAAATTTCTGACCATATGATTCTTAATGTCTTAACAGTTTTGATATATTAAAATTTCAAGTGTGAGGTTTGTTACGCATTTTCATAAGGAAATAAAGATTTGAATATATGTATGTATTTCAAAAACACCCGTATTATTAATTTTATAAGGATAACTTAAAGGCACATTTATTCCTGCAAAAGAAACCTTATAGCACTTATTCAAATTTAAATTCAGGACATTAGCATCACACCAACGAAACAAACTATTCAAATCCCTTTTTAACATGGACTATATATTTGAGCACATTTAAATCATCTGCGAGCATCATGATATTACTACTTTTTATTCTTGACGGTAAATCGTTTACAAATATTTCTTTTGTTTAAATTTTTATATAAGAAAATTTAAATTATACTCAAGCTACAATGGAGCTCTATGCCAGTTTATCAAATAAATTGCTCCATCGAGCGAGCTCATGCAATGGCCCAATTTTGCAACGGTAACTTACCAACAACGTTGAGTTGGATGAAGATGCTGGTGGGCGGATGCGAGGACACTTGGCACTCGTACAAACCGGCATCTCTCTGCTGCACAAATTTGATTTGTAGCGTCCAGTCCTGCAAACGTATAGGAAGTTTTTATTAAATGGGAAGAATTCCAACACTTTTAAGCATTCAGGATGAGTGCATCCTAGATCGAAACAATTAGAACGTAGGTAATACGTTACATTCTTTGTACTTCCTCAATTATATTATTGTCAGAGGTAGGATTTACCAATTGGATATGACGTAGAACCAGGGTTGGCTTTAGGTGGTTATGTGTCAGATTTCCATGCATATATGAAACGATATCTTACGTTGACACTTTTTTTAGCGAATTCCGTATTATCCAAAGTTGATAAAGCCAATTTATTATAAACACTTACTCAAAGAGAACTGGATGTATAGGGGGGTGTACTTAACAATAAACTACATACACAAGTAAGTATTTTTCACTGCCGGTTACAAGAATAAAAGTATATTATTAATATCTGTTCTAAATGTTTTGTACTTAAACTTTCGTGTATGGTCTCCAGATTTTATTAAACAGTTGGATCTATAAATGCCTGTGGCGCCTGTGAAATAGTAACTGCGTCATTTCGATTTAACTGCTGTATTAGGAATTTCACATTTTTAAAATGATAGTAATAGTACGATCCTGCCTCTAGCCAAATTTCCTATCGTGTAATAATGGGCTGTGGAGGTAATAGAGTATTTGGTAGAATTTTATGAAATAACCGTACACGACTTGGTGTTTTAAGAAAACCTCTCTTTACACTAGATATCAAATTATCAACATTAAGGTAGCACCCCCTAATAGCTTCAGCAACCCTATGAAGCTTATATGCTAAACATGTTACATGAAATATATATTCTAATACGTTTTTTTCAAAATTCTTCCAGCAGCTTTCATATAATTCACTTCATCAGTAAGAAATAATAAGAACTTGTCCTTATTTTCTGCATATTCACTACCTCCGCAATAGTGCGAGAATCTGTAGCTTCTAAAACTTTAGAGGCAATCAAGTGCCCGCTCATTGAACAATTTTCTTCCAATGCACCCACTAAAACATTCGCTACCTTAAACCCGCAAGCGTTAGTGATTTCGTCTACTCTAAGTCAGATGTACCTCAGAAGAAATTTTCTGTCTAATATTTTCACACTCCGTTGATAAATATTTTTTTCTTAGTGTAGACCCGTTAACATTGTTATATTTGCCACTAATACGTTTCTTTAAAAACTGTCTAAAAAGTGGATTGTCTAGTTTCGACCACGGTATGTTACATCCTATCATAAATTCCACTAAATCTAAGTTAAAATTACGTTGCATGTCAGCTACGCTCCGTTTATGATTTTCGGAGGAAATATGTCTATTAATATTTATGTGTATGACCACGAAATTGCTTTGTTACATCTAGTGCAATACAACTGTCTACCATCAAATTGTAAATTGGAAATATCGCGAATCCAAGAATTTACCGTAGCTTCCGTCGGTTTAGTACGTTGTGAAATTTAACTGCGCATTTTTAGTACCTACGTCAGAGTGAATCCACGTAATGCAAGATACTGTTTGATCGTGTTATGTTTTCTCCTCTCTACGCTAGGTGCGGCCGTTGACTTTCAGTAATGTAAATTACCAATATATTGTAATATAAAAGAATCTATTACGCATTACGTTTTAATTTAATATAGTGCATTCCCTGACAAAACTAAGTTACCATAAACACCGTAAAATTGAATAAAATGCACCTTAATATATGTTTTTGTAGTTTGGGTATGTTCCAGTAGGTGTCTTGCAATATATTATATTATATATGTAAAAGCCATCCCTGGGAACCGATCGGTAAATTCCACGTATGACTATTGTATATGATTCTTAGATATCTATTGTATTGTCTATACATTAGTTTATAGTACAGGATAGTTAGATATTCACTAATGTATATTCAGATATTTAGCATACATAAACGGTATTTGTAATACATATGTTCAAGCGATGAACCCGAACAACCCATTCGATTTTGGAGAAAATCCGTCTTGAAGAAAATCGTTGTCTTAAGAACAGCGTCATATTAAGTACTCTAGTTTTAGCTATATCTGGTGGATAATGATCCCAATTTTTTTTGTTACTTTACTTGCTTAAATCTCAAGTAAATGAATTTTCTTGTCTCTCTATATACAAAATATTACAAGAACGGTATAATAAACAGGTTGGGGCAATAGTGGGCCCGACTTCGATATCTCTAGTTCTATGATAGCTAGAACTTGACTTAAAAGCATGAGTAAGCTAGACAAAAAAGTCTAGAATTGGAAATTGTTTTCGAATATACAGGGTGTGCCAAGATGATTCTACAAGGTCAATTAACATTTTTTTTAATTGAAATGTCATGTATATCAGAACATTTTTTGAAACCTCTTTGTGACTTCTTTTCACTTGCATTATTATTTACTTTTTCCCAACCACTTGGATGTAATGATTTTTTTTTTGTTGAAATTGTACCATTTACACGTGTATATTAAAAGTATAACTACAATCACAAATATCGGTTAAGAAAAAATGCTAGTACCAGTTATGAGACATCTGTGTGATGATACTCAACCATTTTCATTTCCTAAAAGTATACAGAGTGGCTAAAAAGGATTTTTAAATTTACAACTTTTTGAACTGAATTTTCTCAAGTTTTTATATATTTTTGAACGATGTGATGTAGAATTGAAAAACGAACATTTTTTTGTACTTACATTCCTATGGCCATTTGTGACCATTTTCAATTTATTGAACAATAACTGCAAAATTCAGCAATAAAAATGAGGATTTCTTTCAAATAAGTTAAGAGAAGGTATTATAATAAGCGTGTTACATGATGCCCATAAAAACGTCACACCTACAACGGTCCATAATTTGAAGGAAAGGATAATAAATGCTTTTAGAAATATCACTCCGGCAATTTAATGAACAGTAGAAACCTTATTCCAAAGACGCATAGAAATGTGTGTCAATCAACATGGGCAACATGTGGAGCACTTTTTATAATATCTTCTCTTGAATTTCAGAAGAAATATCTCGGCGACGGGAAGAGCTTTAGAAGCGATCTCGACGGCGTTGTACTCATCTAGTCGTCCCATACCTGCAGTGGGGGAACCATTTTTTGGAAAAAAACTATTATTTCAAAATTCACCCCCCACCCCCGCGAAAACGCGTGGGCAAACCATCTATGTTTATAAGGGCAAAATGTGCACAAAAGCACCCCTTACGTAAAAAATTCATCGCGCTTGCATCGGAATTTTGAAACATCCTCGTGTTCCCCATTAGCGGTATATAATAATTATATTAATAATATTCTAGAAAATAAACACATTCCTATGGGTATCTTCTGCGATTTGACTAAAGCTTTTGACTGTATAGATCATAATATCTTACTAATGAAACTTAACTACTACGGAATACGCGGTACACCACTTTTGTGGTTTACTTCTTATTTAAAACAAAGATCTGCACATGTCAGACTTTATGACGAATCTCAGGAAATTGGAAAAATTGTTATTACAGAAGCAAAAGATATAAAATTTGGAGTGCCTCAGGGGTCCATATTAGGTCCGATACTATTTTTAATATATGTAAATGATCTTGTCGATAATTTCCCTTCATTACAATTTTCGTTGTTCGCTGATGACACCAGTATCATAGTGCATGATGATAATTTGAACGATCTTAAAGTTAAAAGTGAAAAGGCAATGAACGGTATCACAAACTGGTTTCATGCTAACAAACTGCTCTTAAATGTCGAAAAAACAATGAATATAACTTTTGAAAACCCCCATGCACCAATCTTAGATATAAATATTCAAACTGACTTAGGACAAATAATATCAGTAACTGATACTAAATTCTTAGGAATATATATTGATAAATCTTTAAATTGGTCGACGCATATTTTTGATTTAAATAAAAGACTTGGGCATCCAATTTATGCAATAAAGAACATCAAAGAAAATATCAGCCTTGCAGCGGCACTATCAGTGTATTTTGCATATTTTCAAAGCATACTACAATATGGTGTGGAATTTTGGGGAAACTCAACTTATTTTCAAAAAATTTTAACTACACGAAAACGCGTTGTGCGAGAAATTTGTGGTATTGGCCCAAGAGATTCCTGTAGAACAGCGTTTAAAAACTTATGTGTACCCACTGTAATCAATCTTTATATATATAAATTAGCTATAAAAATTTACAGTCAGCGCAACACAATATCGACACCAGCTGATATTCATGATTACGATACCAGATCTAACCTAAAACTAATTGCACCAAATTATAGATATGTCACAAATAGGAAAGGTCCTTTATACTCCGGAATAAAAATTTATAATCACTTACCAAATTCTATTACTTGCATAAACAACGAAAACTTATTCAAAATTAGGCTAAAAAAAGTTTTAAATAATTACGTGTTCTATAACTTAGAAGAATACTTTAAAGTATTCTTCTAAGTTGTAAGTAGTAAATACTATAACATTTCAACCATAAAAGGTTTTCAAAGGGTTTATTTTCAAAAATATGATGCAAAATTTGCATATTTTACTTTTTATAATGACTAGATATATAAGATTTAAACGACTCTTAATTGGTATTACGAATAACAGTTTTCTCAAGCTTTCTTACCAGTAATTCTCTATTAACAGTTTCAAAAGCTCCTCGGAAATCCAAGAAAACTGCCAATATAATATTATTGTCAACAATTGCTTTAACCCATTTATCACTTATATTTAGTATTACCGATTCACAAGATTGTTGTTTATGAAATCATGACTGATTTGAGACTGCACATTATTTTTATCACAATGTTCTAAAAGTTAGATTTTTACTTCAATTTTCAAGAGCGTTTCATATACTGGCATAGTATTTATTGGCCTAAATTCTTCATAGAAGGGAGTATTACTTACTTTGGGCACAGGCACAACACATGTTTTCCAGTCATTGGAGAAAATTCCACTCTGTAATGATGAATTTACGATAATATTCAGAAAACGATTTCTGGTAACAACAAACGCGTCCTTAATTATTTTTTACATGCCATCTTCTGTTCCAGCAGTATCTTTTAATGTGTACACGACTGTTTTTAATTCATGCATATTAACAACTTTAAATGCATCAAGAAGCTCGTAACTGTCTATGTTTGCTATTATTGTATCAACGTGTTTTGGAATTATTATTTCACTGATTATAATTCCAGGAAATATTTATTAAATTTATTTGCCACAATTTGCTCATTTTAAATTTCCACATTCTCAAAAATTATATTTTTTTCTTACAACTTTCCTAGTATTGGGTAACAGGGTTTTTATGTTCTTCTATATCAGTTTGCTGTTATTTTTATTTCCATCTATTATTTTATTAAAATATTTTTCTTCTTTATTTCTTATTGTAGCTGTTACATTGTTTATTAAGTCTTTGTATTCTCTTCATGTATTATTATCCTGTATAAATTTGTTTCTTCATATTTTCTATCCCTTTCTTTCGTTAAATTAATTATTTCATAATTAATGCATTTGTTGCATTGATACTTTTCTGCTATATAAAATTCAATGGTAGGACAAATTATATTGAGTGTGTCAGAAATAGCATGTTAATGGTATGTTAATGGACAGTATTAAATGATCACTGATTTTCGGTGTTACATTAACTTTGCAAGTAATATTCTTGTTGTTTGTAATATCGTAATCTATTATGGTTGAACTATGGTCTGTTATTCTAGCAGGATTTTGTACAATTTGTTGGAGGCCTCTTTGATAAATAATATCACTACATTTTTTGTACAAAAGTTACCTGGTCTTGTTAAATCAAAAAGCAAATCTCTAACAATTATTTATTTTTCCATTGTAATCAATTATATTCTCAACATAGTTTTGAAGGTATTTTATAAACCAAGCATCTTCCACCTGGGGTGGATGGTAAATCACACTTATGAGATAGTTTCCATTTGATATTTCAACTTCAGTAGATAAAAGCCACAAATAGGGCTCCAGGCATTCATTTTTCCTCATTTTGTACCGATATCCTTCTTGTACAAAAATAAGCACTCCTGCAGTTCTTCTATTTGTTGTTAGGCAGTTTTCTATTTTGTATCCGTTAATTTTAAGTTCCATATCAGTAATAGAGGAAAGTTATTGTAAAACGTCCTAAGCTACAGCTACTTAACTGAAATTGAAAGGTAACAATTATAAACAAGATTGAAATATCAATCAGGTAAGTGTCAGTCAAGCAGCCCAATCATGAAGTTTCGTAGCACCAATAAATTGCTTCATATTTGAACTTAAACAAATATTTTTTGTAGTAGCGTTTGTAGTATCCATTGTTCCATGTTAACATTTCTTACATTAAAACGTTAAATTAATTTTACATGTAACACTAATAAATGATTTTTCCATAACATTGACATTTTAGTTCATATAAATGGAATATTTTAAGTCTTTGGTATATCTAGCATTATAAGGGCCTTCAAATGAAATGCCAATCAACCCCATGTGTAATTTGTACTTGACGAGTAAGATGGTGCCCCGGAGCCGAGTTTGAATGATAGGTCGTCATTTGTAGATCAGAAAGCATTTTTTTTAATCGTAGAAGGGCCCCAAAGTGGTTTCCTTTACGTCAAATCATTCAAAACAGACCTTACAATTGCTCTGCATATTGTCTCATAAATTATACAATGGTTCCTCACATGTAACTTGGGAAGATATGATACCAAAAGTAAAATTTTTCATTAAAAATAGCTTACCAAAAATAATCTCAACTATTTCACCCATATGAAAATTCATCTCATAAATTGCAAACACAGTCTTATTATTCGTTCTAATAAATTATGTTTTGTGTATGACTAGTGATGAAACTAGTCTTACATAAAATTGTTATTTGTAAGAATATAATAAGAACTTAAGCCGTTTAACAATAGTTTCATCTGAATTGACTTTATTATGAAACTGAAAAGCGCTTTATTATAGTCCACCAAATCGTGCCACATCTCGTTCTTTTTTTCTGTATTATAAAGATAATGTAACATTGTTAGAGTTTGTACAAAGCATGTCAGCTTAAAGCTTTATGAAATTGTCGTCATAGTCACAACAAGTACATGACGGATTTCCGACAAGTTTGAAATGTCCAGTGGGCTAAGTTCTATCAAAGGGTTTACAACTTCGCAACAGTAAACAATGTGGGATTTTGTGGGATAAAGCATGATAAAGATGAAAAGTATAATTAATGGTGTTTTTATTATAATTTTTAAATTTATAGGTAGGTCTCGAAAATTATTATTATACTTCCATTAATATTACAAATCAATTTTCAGAATATTTGTATAATAAATTTTGTCTAGTGTTTGCAAATATTATTTGAACACAAGAGCCCATCTGTGGATAACTGAACATACATGCCGGCAACTGACAATAAATTGTAGAGGCTTTTCCAGCTACTGAGGTTCCTGGCACTTTTTTGTGCCCGTTAATGTTATTTTCATGTACAAAAATAGCTTTAAGGAAAAAAAAAATAAAAATAGATTCTACAGATATTACGATTGACAATGACGCTAATAAATTTCAACTCTGTAAAGTACCATCATGCACAAAGGATAGTTTGAACAGTTCCAATAGTTGTGGTCTTATTATGGACGGAGCCCAGAAATTCTGAGGAAATCGTGATAATTACTCCAACGTATTGAAAAATGTCTTTCAAAATTTGAAACGAGTGCGTGTGCCTGCAGAATGGGTGGCAACATTTCGAGTAATTCATACGACTTATTTAGTGCTTACATTATTCAATATATTCTTTTTTGTTAATTACACATTTATTTCTTAACCTAACCTTACTTTAACTTTCTATCTGACAACAATGAAATCACTGTATTAATCGTCTAATCAAAGACAAACATTCATATGTGTCCTGGATTGTGTCTCTTGTTGATCTCTCGTAAAATAAATGTCTGGAGGAACGAGAACACGAGTGGGGTGAATATGACAAACACAACGTCTTATTATAAAAATGTATAGTTTATTCCATTCTTGTTTGCAAGACAAAAATATACTAGAGTCTAGGCCGACTGTTCCCCTCTGGCTAGTTCTACTGTTTCTTATTCCTAAATAAAACTGAAACAGCAAAATGTAGTTTCAATCATGGTTAACCAGTAGAGACGGCAAGGTGCAAGACATTTTTCTTCGCCAAAACGTAGATAAATGTTAACAATATAGGTTTTATTTAAAATAATAGGTACGTATATCTTTTAAGTAAGATCTCAGCTAGTAATAGCATGAAAATATCGTTCATTGACTGTGAGTACCCTGAATAAAGAATATGAAATGCTAATATAAATTAATAGTTATAAATATATCTAAAACTACACTAGTAAATAATATAGACATGATAACAATCTTAATAATAGTACATTTATAATTCCCCTGTTCATTTGTGTAGTAAAAAAACATCGGCTTCTTTCGTGGCAGTAAAGTGACTATATAGGCCGACTGCGATGTTGCAAATAAGTAAGCCTGGCCAAGCGCTGGTAGATTCAGGGTCGGGCGCAATACCAATGCCATCGCGGGCTTGTTTACGATGACGATGATACGACACACTTCAGTTGTTATCTGTCGGTCGATGCATAGAGTAATAATAAATAATAAATAATGTTGAGCGTAAAGAGTAGAAAACGACCGTATGCTGATAAAGTGAAAACATTTTTCGGTGAATTTTCGGCTTTATTCTAGGATGGATGTAAAATAATTTTTAAAGTTTGTGATCAAGATTTAATGTGCTGGAATAAATACTGCTGCAAAATTCATGTCAATAGTAACCAGCATAAAAATAAAAAAATGGCGTGTCTTCTTTGAAACCTCAGTTTATGTTTGATTTACTGTTAATGCTGATTGCCTGTGAGGTGTTTACCAAGTCGTTCATCGTTACGTAGATACATACCAAGTGTTCGTGAGGGCATTGTAAATAGAATTAAATGTGCATTAAAAAATACACGGCTGTGGTTATGTGTTGACGAGACGACAAATTGTAAAAAAAATCTATTTTAAATATTATAGTACGTGTACTCGACCCCGTTAAACCAACATTACCACTTTTACTAGCTAGCAAAAGACTAACTGCGTGTACTGGGAAACAATTACACGGGTGGTGTTGGAGACTTTCGAAAAATTTGACTGTCAACAAGTCAAGTGTTGATGTTTGTGACCGACGGTGCTGCGACAATGCATTTGGTGGGCCGTTTTCTTCAAAGAGACGATTGTAGGTTTTTACATATTACGTGTAAAGTGCATGCGTTCCATCTTGTAGCAGAAACGATTCGAAAATGTTTTTCAGGGGTAGATGCATTAATAGCAAATACAAAAAAAGTGTTTCTCAAATCTCCTAAACGGCTTCGAGCATTTCACACACTGTGTCCTGGTATTCCGGAACCACCAGAGCTGATACTTACACGTTGGGGAACGTGGTTGAAAGCAGCTTTTTTTATGCTGAATAGATATACAATGTACATGTGTGAAAGTCATTTAACAGTTTAATAAAAATGTGCAGCACTAAGCTTACAAAATATAAGGAAATGCATAAAAAAGAATTTAAAGCGGACGAAATAGTACAAAAACATACATCACAATATATAAAATATTTTTGTTTTTATTATTGTACTTATTCAAGTATTATGATATGATGCATACCCAGTACGTCTCTGTAGGATTAATGACCTTGGCCAGGCTTACAAATAAGTTTTAAATATACTATATGTTGGCATTTTAAATGATGATAAAATAATAATGAATGTAAATAGCCAACATTAGTCGTTGAAAGGTACAATGCGATAGCTATTTTATGTGAAACACCAATTTTACATTAAAATTGTGCAGCGATTATTTAATGCTTTATTAGTATTCCCATAAAATAATCGTCATAAATATATAGTTACCGAGTACCTGAACGAATAACATGCATACTAATAAATAAATCGAAGCCTTTTTATATAATATGGTCATTTTACAACATTAAAGCTGCACCATATAATCCAGGAATTATGTGTTCAAAAAGGGATTACCTAGAAACTTTTCCGGAAGTTTTGATATTTAGCATTTTTATAGATTTTGAGGTGCTCTCCTCGAATATTAACTTTGTCATCTCGTATCTTTGTCGTTTGTACCACCATATCGAAAAAATTACACAAAAACAATTTTTTCGAAAATATCTCCCTTCTTGCTCATTTTACGATAAAAATAGAAGAAATTTCATACAATTTATGTCATTATTTTTTGTAAAGTGGATAATTTCAAAATCTACTCCATCACATGTATTGGTGAAAAATATTCTACTACGCGATATGAACTGGTTATGCAGGCCATTGTCAACAGCCTGGGCCATTACCACTTGAAAACAAGACCTCAGCGCTGTGGCATGACGACACAGCTTTTAATCCAGCCGAGCCGGCGTACTTTGCCGTGAGTACTATAAAAACAAATAATAAACAACACTAAATTATTTTTAATGTTTAGTAAGAGGTTTCAGTAAAAACGGGGTTGCGAGTCGTCAACTGAGCCCTTATATCGCACCTCATTACTTCTTTTTACGCTTGTTAAACTATTATGAAAATGATTTTAACGATAGTTTTTAGACTTAAATGTCAAGAAAATAAATCAGAAAATCGATACGGTACAAAAAAATACATTTTAATAGAAAATTTTACAGTTTATTAAGCAATAAGACAATAAATAATAGTCTTTTCTACTAGGATTAACAAACAATAATAATTATAGTTTAAAAACATTAAAGACTGAAGATTGATGTAAGTCTAACTGGTTATTAAATAAATAATTGCCCTAATTATTGTTAACTTTAAAAAATTCTGTTGATCATCAAATTTAATTTAAAACTGTCTTGTACATATAGTATTGAAGTAGTTTATATTTGGAAAATTGTGACCTAACTAAAATTTGGTAAGTTGAAATTGTTAACAAAGTTAAATGTGTTTTATTATATCGTAATGATTAATTATCAGTTATCACCAAGTAACGGTTTATACAAGTTATTTTAACAAAATCTATACCTAAATTTGTGCACTTATTTCTATTTATATTTACTTACAAAAATGTTTTTCAAACTACCAAAATAGTATTACTACCAAAATACTGATTGCAAAAAGTTATGGAGTATTAGGCTGTTTTGAATAATTTTGTGTGTTAATGTATTAAATTTTGCTTTTTAGATTTAATTAAATTGTCAGTAGTTATGTCACAACAGTTTTTAAGTAAAGTAATTGTGGTGCCAGTTAATATAGTAATTTGCAATGTGTTCCCGACTACGAATTTTGCAATCACTAAAATTTATTTTTACTGAAGTAGTTTAACAAAATGAGTGACAAAACCTCACTTATGAATAACCAAAAATTCTTCCTCACATCCTTGAAATAATTTATTAAATATAATGTAAAGAGATGAGACAATGAGACCATTTCTACTTCTTTTTGCTAGGAAATATCAAATCTCCTCGACTTAAATTTATCATCAGACGATAATTATTATTATAAATTATGATAACGGCATAAGTTACTGCTAGTCGTAAGGTACATGTTAATTTAAGTATTGTGGTTTTATCCTTATCAGGAATATTCCGAAATTGAAAATAAGTTTAGAATACTGAAGTATTCTTCGTAATTTTTAAAACTGATAGAATTTTGGAGACAGAAATATTCTTTTCCACTTTTCTGAAGGGCTTGAATTAATTCAACTTGTCCAATTACCCGAAGTTTAGCATCTCTACTTTGACGAACAAAAAAAAGTTTTGAAAATAATAATCAGAAAATTTAGAAGGTATTGCATGTGACTATAAGCGAGAGTATATTAACTTTACGATTAGAACTGTTTAATATGACCTATTTAGGAATCTTTGTTCAGATTTCTGTAACAAATTGCTTTTATAAAGTGAAGCTCACACAGTTTAATGCACTTTGAAGATGTAAATCCTTTTCTTAGAGTAGCTGATATCCATTTTTCTACACAAGCTTTCGGAAAAGAAAGCACACACTTTCGACCTATTCACATAATTTTCTTTACAATCCGATACGCTGCATTTATACGGCATATTTACAAACTTCTACACTGATAATTTAATTATGAAAACTGCATTATATCATGAAATTTCTGAAAAACTAAATAATATGCTTAGATGTCCCTAATCTATATATAACACATACAAATAACTTCACTCTTGTACTAAAAACGTGCAACTGCGTAGGACTCTGTTGGTAGATACTCGAATTGTGGGCCTAGTGGGTGTGACGTAAGCAAGTACGTTCGGATCAGAATTGAGGCCGTGTTTTTAGGTGGTAATGCCTGGACAGCATTTTTTGTTTCAGACGTATCATCAGGTTCAGTGGTGTGGACCTAAAGAAATGTAGAGGATAGGTAAAGAAAAAAAGCAAATATGCGCTAATTTCTGTCATCACACCCCAACTCTTTGCTTCGGAAACACTACTATAACTTATTTCATTCAAATGCAGAAACGTATGTCGAGGAGCATATGGATGTAGTAAGGCAAGACCCAAGTGCTCTATTTAAACGAGTTGCAATGGTGTTTGTGATAATATACAAGATCTACTAGAACACAGCACTGATATCCGTCTTTGAGTCACTTTATGATGAAATCGAGGCAAAAACTGATTCTGTGGAAGAAATTATTTTTATGTGAAGTTTTGCCTGATTCTGAATCACAAAAAAATGGTAAAACCTGGTCCATCAGGGACGTCATAGCACTAAATTACATCATTCGTGCATGTGGATTGTGCCTACTGGGGAAACATAAAAAAAAGTGCACCAGATACTTTACGTCATGGCGATGTGGAAATGAGTATTTTCGCCAATATACAAGATCGAGGGATCGAGTAAACTTTGTTGCTCTTGTACGCCGACATACTTACTACAAAGAAATGAGAAGGACGTAAATTGTAGAAAATTTCCTCCAGTTTAATTTATTACATAACTATTTTTATCGTTTTTCCAATATAATGATTAACTATAACTAGGGTGTGCAATAAGAGGCGCAATAAAAGTAAGTACATAACCAGTACCCAGTTTTTGATAAATACTGAAAAACATAACTTAATGAGAAATTATTTTTATTCAAGCCTGAAAAAGATAGAAACATTTAAATAAATGATTAAAATTAGAAAAAAAATCGCACGTCAACTTTCTCCAATAAAATTACTTAAAATTGAAATTAAGTTATATAGGCACATAACGACCCCAACTAAACAACAAAATAACTCATGATTCGGGAAAATTCGAACTGATAAATAATAACTTCGGCAAAAAGATACATTATAAGGTAAAACTTTTTACTCCTGAAAATATTTTAATAGTTTCTCTACTCCAACTTTCCATTTACTATTCCACGTTGTAGACAAAAATTAATTAATATAATATAAAGGAAGTATCAATACGCAGAAACCAAAATTGCCATCTTGAAGACCGATTTTGTTGTATTTCCAAATGTGGGAACAAAAATATCCTTATGGTGGAAATTGCCTTCCATTAATGTGGCTCCTTGGTCTAGCGATAAGAATCCTTGTCTCTCGCTCCGTTCACTTAATGATCTGTCGAGCAGCTGGATTTTTTTTAAAGCAGAAACTAATTCTAGCATACATGGATATTTGGTGTGTGTCCGTTGTCTCTAAATGTATCTTCCGCGGATACAAGGTGTTGCTTGTTTAATCAGTGGCGTTTAAGTCTTTGGTTAATGTTTAATTAATTTACATTTGAAAATTCGCTGAAATTGGCCATATTAGAAACCCTTTCGGGCTCTAGATTAAATACTCTTACTTTCTTTCATATATTACTTTTATGGTAAATATGCTTCCATTAAAAACAAACTGTTGAACTGTTTATTAGTGGCATACTCTGATAAAACTTGAAAATATGAAAAACAGAGTTGGAAAAATGCTTTCAAATAGGTCTCGTGTATCTTAGGTGGGGGAGATATACTTGGACGGCAGAGAGGTGCTAGAAAGTTTTGTCCTAGGTTCATATACCATAGTCTTTCAAGCAGAGGTTTTTACCTTTCTAGCAGTGGCACGCAAGGACAAATCCAAAAATGGTATGAGCCGATTTGTTATTTGGTCCGACAGCCAAGTGCTTCTGAAGGCGATCTGCTCTCCTGGACGGTGGTCGACTCTTGTTAAGGAGTATGGGGATACTTTGGAAGAGCTATCTAGGCACAAAGAGGTAAAACTTCCCAAGTAACAATTTAAATACCTTTTAGATTTATTTAGGTTTTGTCAGTGCCTTATTGTGGCCACCTCATAAATTAGTGATTTATGCCAGATTTATTAGAAGAAAGTTTTAAAAGAATCTTCAGAAAGTTATATCAAAATTAAATTATCTATTAGTCTTTATTGGCTTATGACTGACTTATCAAAGCATTTGTCAAGGCTTCAATAAAACTTTATAGCTGTTAAGTGGGAGTATTGAGTGTTATAGAGAATTTAGGACGTGTTACGATTTTATAATTGCTTTATGGTTATAAATCTAAAATGCTTTGAAATCTTGTTTCAGGTCAAACCTTCATAAAGCCAACTACTTATTAGAGTTTAAATGAAGCAGACAAAGATCTGTAATAAATCAATCTTAAGCATGTGATCGAGTCCGAGTACTAAACATGTTATATGTAATAAATTTACATACTTGTATATGATTTTTAAGCGCGCTGCAGGTGCCTTCATACAGGAAGTTGCGTCGATTACATAGGGTAACCCACGTCCTTTATCGTCGGCGTTTTTCTTATAACGAAAAATAACACGCACCTTGGAGTTAACTGCAAGAGGCGGATATTGCCCCAAGCGGTTACCGTAGCTGTTCTGACGACGCGTAATGCAAAATAGAGCGCCGCAGCCACAGTGAATGTGTTAAAATTGTGCTTCTGCAAAAACATATATTTTTCACCATATTGTATACTTATATACAGGGTGAGCCAATAGTGTGTTCTCTTTCGATAACCTTTGAACCGTTAGTGATACAACAATTTATTAAATATAAAAGTTTTTTGAGTCGATAAGATCTATCATTTAAAATTAATGTGAAATCTACAGAGTGCTTATGTTTTCTGTTACACACAAAAAATACTTTTTTTTAAATAGAATACCCTGTATATTTTGTCACCATTTTATTGAATGAAAAGAGTATTATACAGTGATATTTTGTTTTTTGGATTTGCATGTAACGTTGCCAAGTTATTTAACATTTTCTGGAAATTTGAGAATTTATAAGGGTCCGTTTAATAATTTTTATTTACCTATGAAAACAAACTGGATAAGCAAATATTATACTATTCTTAGTTTATACTACATGCTAAGTATTAGTACCTTTTTTACATTATTCTATTTTACAGTGTCCATGACGGCATGTCAATTAATGCGAATTTCAAATGGGAACAACCCTGTTTTTTAAATAGAACACCCTGCATTTTTTTCCGTTGTTGGATTCCTCCTTAAAATTGCTTTCTTTTTTTGTATAACACTTCCTATACCTAACTGTTGAAGTTTTCGAGAAAATTAAGGTTTTCTCTTTAACCTCGCGATCTTAGTAAAAATTAATACAATTTTATCAAGAATGGCTTTGGAAAAAACAAAAATTATGGTCAGGCGGAAAATCATTTTCTATAAAATAATAAAGAAAACAGTAAAAGTAGCAAATTTATTGAACTTGAATGACAGAATTTACACCTCACCTTAGGTATGTACATAACAAAATAAAAGTGTAATTTTGAGCATAAACAGTAAATAGAAGAAAAAAAATAAATTACAAATTCTGAATCTATGAAGAAATGAGTCACTTACATTTTGCAACATGTTAGGCGTTATGATGTCGAACGCTAGTCGAATTCTTTGCTGCATGTCTTCTCTTGTAGTTGGTGATGTTTTGTACACTAATCCTTTAATGTACCCTCACAAAAAAAAGTCCAATTTTGTCAAATCTGGCGACCTGGTGACCATTGAACTGGTCCTCCTCGACCTATCCAGTTGTCACCAAATGTAACATTTAAAAAGTTTCTTACGGCAATACTATAATGGGGTTGTGCTCCGTCGTGCTGGAACCACAGCCTCTGTAAGACATTATGAGGATACCTGTTTAATAATCCTCCCAGTACATTTTGTAAAAAATCGAGGTACATATTCCCAGTCAAGTGACCATTAAAGAAATGCGGTCCAATTACATATTCACCTATTATCCCTGCGCACACATTGAGTGACCATCGGTGTTGATTATCTACAGTTCTCGTAAAATGAGGGTTCATGGTATCATAGAGTAGTGTGAGTTATGTCTATTAACATAGCCATTTTTATGAAATGTGGCCTCATCAGTGAATATCACGAAAACAAAAAATTGCGGCTGTTGGTGAATCTTATTGAGTGTCCACTCACAAAATGTTACCCTACGTTCGAAATCATTTGGCTCTACTTCCTGAAGCAGTTGAATATGATAAGGATGAAAGTTTTGTGTCCTCAATATTCTTGTTACAGAGTATTGACTTATATCAAGTTGTCTATTAATTTCTCTCTTACTTTTATACGGATCTTCAACGACACTTAATGTAACTTGAAACACTTTTTCTTCATTTGTTGCTAGTTTTATACGTTCATGTTTTTCATAATTTACATGTCCAGTTCGTTCAAACCTTTCTCGCAACCTTTCAAATGCAGAATGGTGAGGATGTCTTCGTTCTGGATAACGCTGAATATAAATTCTTGATGCCAATAGCGGATTTCTCTCCCCTTATGCCAATGCATAAACCATGTCGATCAACTCTTCGTGTGAAAAATTCATAATTTATTTAACAAAAATAATTAACCCAAATAGGAAATACAGAAAAATCACCACCAAGTAAAATTAATTACGTGTAAACCACAAAATATCAGTTTGACAGCACAATTTTTGTTTTTCCAAAACCATTCTTGATAAAATTGTATTAATTTTTACTATGATCGCAAGGTTAAAGAGAAAACCTTAATTTTCTCGAAAACTTCAACAGTTAGGTATAGGAAGTGTTACACTAAATGGAAAGCAATTTGAAGGAGGAATCCAACCACTTAAAAAATATAGGGTGTTCCATTTAAAAAGACAGAGTTTTTCCCATTTGAAATTAGCATTAATTGACATGCCGCCATGGACACCCTGTAAAATAGAATAATGTAAATAAGGTACTAATACTTAGCGTATAGTGTGAACTAAGAATAGAATAATATTTGCTTACCCAGCTTGATTTCATAGGTAAATAAAAATTATTAAACGGACCCCTATAAATCTTTAAATTTCCAGAAAATGTTAAATAACTTGGCAACGTTGCATACAAATCCAAAAAACAAAATATCACTTTATAATACTCGTTTCATTTAATAAAATGGTGACAATATATACAGGCTGTTCCATTTAAAAAAGTATTTTTTATGTGTAACAGAAAATTTAAGCACTCTGTAGATTTCACAATAATTTTAAATGATAGATGTTATCGACCCAAAAATTTTTTGTATTTAATAAATTGTTGCATCACTAACGGTTCAAAGGTTATCGAAGGAGAACAAACTATTGACTCACCCTGTATATGTACTCACGGTCTTTAGTAACAACAATAATCATTACATATTACATGCATATTTCTCTTAGTATTGAATTAATAACTATTTTCATTTGTTGAACTATTATTATCTTCTCAAATGCATGTTCGATTCTACGTATAACTAGCTGTCGTGTTCATAAAATCTATAGGTCAAATTTGTAGTCTCAGGCGTAAAAGTCAAGAGAAATAACGTCAGGTGAACTTAGCAGCCATTAAACTAGTCGCCAAGACCTCTCAATTTTCGTGTATAATAAGTGTCTCCCCTGTCTGAAAACTAAATGGGCACCCATCTAGTTAAAACCAAATTCCTTGATGCACACTAGGAGAAACGTCTTCTAACAGAAGGGGCAATTTCTTCTTTAAAAAACTCTCTGCACTTAGGTTGTTGCACAAAGTTTTTGCAAAGTTCACAAAAGTTGCGTCATGAAAAAGGAGCCAATATGATATGAATCCTTAGATTATATCTGGTTTGGAATTGGAAATTGGTTAGCCTTAGCTGACTTTATATTTATCTTATTCTGATATTAGGAAAATAATTATAAATAAGGAGCTGCTATCGTATGAACTACTATTAGGTAAAAATTAAGAGAGACGATTGTTTTTACCTTTACAATAATTTTCAATAGGAATGATTTATTAAACAATCTTTTTCACAGAATGCGTTACTGACTCCACAAAATTATACGATTAATTAGGATTTGACGATTATTGTAAATTTTGATCACGAAAATTTAACAAGCATAATTCAAAATCCTTTTATGTTATTATGTACAAATGTTTTGTTAAAATTCAAACTTAATAAATGTACACATGATTTTATTTATTGCCTCGGGTGCTATTAACAATAGATACGTGTAATCAACGGAAATCTTGTTTTAACCTTTGCTACCTCGATGACGCTTATCACCAGTATTTTAATTTAAAAAACATTTTAAAACTAAAACCTAAAACAATCATACAAACATATTTAAAAGCAGAAATGAAATAATATAATTTTCAAGTGGCCTATCGTAAATAGTAAAACCAAACCGTGGTCGAATTTGATTTATGATTAACGTGTCATCAACAAACACATCACGTTGAAAACTCAACACCAAAGCCATGGATATCTGTGATAAAAGAATAGTCGCCCATGTCCAGTTTTTTCACTAAAAGTTATATCGGCCATAGTCCGAAACTGAGCAATATATGAGTATGTTGTGATGCGGAAGCGATAGCGGATATAAGTTTTATAAAATTTAATAAAGCTTTTTATGTGATATATGATACGTTATCATCATATTTTTTCATTTTAAGTATTAGGTCTGTTTTTATATGATCAGGGACGTAAAATGTTTTTATGGTATACTGTAAATTTTTCTTGGACGTTGGAAAAACACAGTTTTAACTTGTATTTTTCTTTTCAATGGACTACAGTTTTAATTTTATGTAAATAAATATATGATTTACAATGTTATAAAGAGACGTAAATAACTAAACGAAATAGCCAAGTTAATATTGTCAATTAATAAAACAAAATTAGGCAAAGTGGGAATTCTCACAAAATCATTTTGTACGTACGTAATCTGTCGATAGAGGGCACTTTGGTGGTTCCAAATTCGCTATCATTAACAATACTTCTTTATGATTTTAATTTTTTGAATGTTTAAGTCCAGAAACAACAGCCGTATTAAAATTTTTAACTTTCTTTATACTGAAAATTGAATATTTGGCGAATTTAAGAAATGGAAATATGTAGTATCTTCCTTCAGTTTCCTTTGATATAAACAGGGCTGTATGTAGAAAATGATGAACTAATAATAACTATAAAAAGTATGTCATTCGGATTATTTTTTAAAATCTTTTCACTAAGCATTTTTAGCTATAAGTTTTTATGACAAATCCGTATTATTTTGGTGTGTTCTATATATTTTTTAAGTTTCTCGTGTAAAATCTGTACTGTACTGTACTGAAAAAACATATCAACAACAAAATGCCTGTTTCTGTGTCTGCATGTTTGTGTATCGCGACAGCACCCGTAATATTGAAAAAAACTTTCAAATTTGGTACACACGTTCTAGACAGCTCTAAACATGAGTTTGATCCAAAAATTAGCAGCGTTTTTATTATTTATATCGTTAACGTTTTAAAAGATAAATAAAAATTTGGCTCGAGGATGTAGATTACACTTAAAGCAGTTGTTTTTCTTTAACATACTTTTATTTTATAGGTGACACTATACGGTCATCAAAGTAGTTGCGAAAATAATAATGCATAGAAAAATATTACACAATATTTAAATACGTTAACGTAGCAACGATATAGAACAATATATTATAAAAAAACAATCACAAGCTATAACAGAAAATAGTATTCGCTAAATTCATTAACTTTTAAATTATTGGACATAACTATAAATTGATTTTCCTAAACGATCTTACTTCGAGAAACTTTTATTATCCCCTTTTTCTTAGATTTATATTTTTCGGTTTCCGTATCCACGACCCTTAGCTGCGACTTTGAATTTAGAAAGTGCAAAAGTCACGTGACATTATGGTAATGGAGGGCTCTTGCATGCTCATGTCACGGGCAGGCATCTGATAAAATATGTCGCTCTTCGCGCCTCCTACAGACAGGGGCGCAATGGGAACTTTTGCATTAATATTCTACTTAAAGAATATTAAGATTAATTATGTTACTTTGTATAATGTATTGTATTTTATCCAAGCTGTCCTCTGTCCAGAATAAATGTTGAAGGACCTAAATTCCTAAATAATCACACATAAGTGTTGCGTAGTTCTGAACTTGGATGTTTATTATGTAGACTCTACGAAAACATTTCTGTTCAAGTATACATAATTTACTTGGAAAGTGTCTGCAATTATTATTACATTAATAATGATACAGATGACCTATTTGTAAAAATTATACCAAGTTAACCAATTTTAGAGCGTTCTCATGTAATGTTTTAATTTTATTTTGTCCCTTTTCTAAACGGTTTACTTTTTGTGTTAGAACGTTCATTAAAAATAAATTGTAGGGTTTTCGATAAGTTTTATGCTAAATCAAAAATATTACAAACTGCCAAATGTCAAAGTTAATGACTACTTACTGTTTTAATGGGACACCCTGTACATGTTAATACGACATTTTTTTCTGATAATAAAAATATACCACACATAACCTTTATTTTTATTAGAGTTTAGTTTAGCTCAAATTAATAAAATGCAATTTTTCAACAGCATCAATATACCCGAGCTTGTCATTTTGTTTTACAAATGTGATACTTGTGAATGTTGTAATCTGGTATTTTTTGCTATTAAACATAAAATGAGATATTCCATAGAAAAACTGTATTTTACGTTTGATTTTTATCGACAAATTGGTGGTATTACAAAGGCGCTTAGAAGATGTGGACTGCGATTTCATCGAGCTTCATCTAAGAAAATATTTTGTAGATTGAAGCAGAAATTTTTGAAACTGGTGGCGGTAAACGGAAAAGAAGTATTAGACAAAAGACCATTTTTACAGAGGAAACGGAAAATGATCTTTTGGCATACCTCAGAGCATTTCCTCAAAAATCATTAACCCTAGAGAGGGCGCGTCAAATATTTGAGCATTAAGTGGCGCGTCGGTCTTACAGACTAATAAATGCATTTTCTGGGAACAAAGTAGATTGCATTTATATAAACATGTTATATGGAAATATTAACAAAGAATGATTTTGCAAAAAATGTATTTATTCTAATAAACTGACAAAACTTATATTTTTAAGCTATATATAAATTTAAATCAAAACAGGGATGAATAGTTGAAGTTAACTAAGTGTTTCAATCGGAACTTGAAGTATTCTGAAAGCAGTCGTCGCATACAACCTCTGTGTGTTCTAAGTAGACGAATTTGGCACATTTTCGGCAATAGTAACGAGTTTTTCTATTTCGTTTCGAACTGCATACCGAACACCTTCCAGTTTCTCTTTCTCTATTACCGTTCAAGTGGGATTGTTTGAGCCGTATACAACCAGTGAATTGATTCCAGCCACATTCAAAATTGAATAAAAAACCAGCATAGTCCACCTCCTTGTATTTCTTGCTACGTTATAGTTGGCACATAGCCTGTCAACAGTGTCAGCGCCCCCTTTAGTATCATTATAATCCATGATTAACTCTGGTTTCTCAGACATTTGATTGATATTGTCATCGTGGTGACTAGATGAAAGTAGCAAAACGTTCTTTTTCGGCACGTATGATACCAAAGTGTAGTTCCTCATGAAACCAAACATACTTGCACCTGGTGGATAAGTTGGGTGTGAAAACTTCAACGGTAAATCCTTTTTATTTTTACGTATTGTTCCAATTACTGTTAGAGTGTATTCCTTGTACAATTTTTCCACCAACGGAACGTTAGTGAACCAATTATCTATCGTGAGATTTCTTCCAGAGCCTTTGATTGGCTCGCAAAGTCTTTCTACAATACAATTCGGACTCTTACTAACCTTGTAATGCCCATCTGGTTGTTGTCCACCATAAACTTCTAGATTCATTGTGTAGTACATTTTAGCATCAGAGTGCAAAAATCTTTATTCCATACTTATTCGGTTTAGAAGTAATATACTGAAGGAAACTACATCTCCCTCTAAACCCCTCAAGTTTTTCATCGATAGTTACATTTTCCGAAGGACTATAACCGGTTTTGCAATTACCGAGAAAGAGGTCGAAAAATTCTCGGATAGGTGCAAGTTTGTCGATTTTCTTACGTTCTTCGCGAGTTTGTTTATTATCGAACCTCAAGCATGTAAGTAAAAATTTGAACCGTCTTATTGACATCGTCAATCTGAACATTTCTACTCCAGAACCACCCGACTTCCATAACTCCTCTAGATTCAAACGATTGACTTTGAGAACACCAAAAGTGTATGAATTTCAGTAATGTTGATTGATCTGGCATCCCGTTCTTGTTCAAAATTATACTGAGTCTATATATGCATTTGTATGTTGTACAATGAGATCCACCATTTCGTCATTTATGAAATATTTGAAATCTCGATAGGTGTTTTTAGTGTACGAGTAGCTAATCTGGAAATAGGAAGGTGAAGTACTTTGTCCTCTTTTCGGGTTCTAACAGTTTTAGTGGGCACCAGTTTCATCCATTTTATTGCTTTATCCTTACCGATAAAACAAAGTTCATTCAAACTACGATCCTCTGCCTCACCGTCGGAAATATCTCGTTCCGTATCACTGTCATCTTCTCTCACCTCAACAAAATCTACTTCACCAGTGTCTGACTGGTCATCTTACTCTGTTTGCGCTTATTCATCTGTTGGAACTTCTTCCATCAATCGTCGAAGATGTTCCTGTTGCTCTTCATAAGATGCCATATCTATTTGAGAAATAACACAGCCCCACAAAAAAATTTTTTTTACTAACCTAGCAACGAGACGAGTATATCCTTATGTATTTTTGATCGCTGATTCCGAATCCGGGGTCAAAAAAGTCGTACACCCCCCAAAAAAAAATTTTACACCTCCTGAATCGTTTTGTTTAATATTTTCGGGAAAAATTGAATGTATTACGATAAAAATAAAGGTGAATTGCAGCGTTCACCCCATCTGTATAAAACGCACCCCCAGAGAGGGTGAGAACAACCCTCCTCTGCCATCTAACCAATTGATAACGACAATGACTGGAAAAACATCTAAAAATGTTTAAGTTTCGTTAGGTTTGCAATAAACTGACGTAGAATTCACCTAATACCCCAAAACTACCCCTATATCGTTATGAAAAACAACCCTTAACTTCAATTACAGAAAAAATATGGCAGATGAGGGTGGTTCTCACCCTCTATGGGGGTGCGTTTCATACCGATAGGGTGAACGCTGCAATTCATTTTTATTTTTATAGTAATACATTCAATTTTTCCCGAAAATATTAAACAAAACGATTCAGGGGTGTTTTTTGGCTCTAAAATTATTTTGGGGGTGTACGACTTTTTTTGACCCCGGATTCGGAATCAGCGATCAAAAATACATAAGGATATACTCGTCTCGTTGCTAGGTCAGAATTTTTTTTTTTTGTGGGGCTGTGTAATTTTTAGTACATGATAGGTTGAACTATTAGGTAAACTTACCTTACTTCAAAATTTTCTATAATATCATGCAGTATAAAAGTGGTACTCAAGGAGACGCGTCGGTGCGAGAGACCGAATAAATGGTACACAAAGAGGCGCGTCGGTGCGAGAGACCGAATGTATATATAGATTCGTAACGCAGTCTCACTTTGATCTATCGATCAAGACTAATGTTTAGAGTGACGATTTAGGAAGGTACTGGGAAGGGGCAAGCAAAACATCAAAAATCAACGAATATTATTAAGATGGAAGGTTGTCTCGGTCTGTGAGACTGTGCGCGCCCTCTCTAGGGTTAAATGGTATAGTTTGAGAGTTACTATTTGGCATTGGATAAGTGCCAAAATATTTAAATGACCTACACACACCGAAACATATTGCATGGACTCCTAGATTTCATGAATCTTGCATCAGTTTCAGTTTGTCTCCATATTACTCCGATAAGCCCATGCCAGTCTACAGACATTACAAATTGCATAATGCAACCTGGAAGTCGATGAATACATCGCAACATATTTCAGTGTGTGTTGACCACTTTAAAAACAAATTTCGTCCTTATAAGGGTACAAAAGCTGACACCAATGCATACTGAACAAAAGCTGCAATTTTGCAGAAATATATTAAAAAGAATTCAAAGGGATGCTGCATTTCCGGATAAAATATTGCAGACTCATGATTCATGAGTGACTCCCTTCTCGAGTAGCAGAGGTTGTAATCTATAAAAAAAAACACTATTAGTCTGATGCAAATTCTTATCAAATACAAGAAATTCAGTTTCATTCAAGGTCTGCAATCCGTTAGTTTTGGTGTGGATTTGAGATCAAGTTTTGAATCTAATAATTTTGTATGGTTTGCCGACTGGTTAATAATAATTAAACATGCTAGAATGAGAAATTGAAGACTGTCTTGATAATTGATATTACAAAACTTGATGTGGCATCACACAATGTCGCTCCAGTAAAATTGTTTTTATATGGAAAATATCTACAATTGATTGGAAAATCACGTGCAAATCGATGGCTCCTTAATAGTCCTGATTTAACACCTTGCGACTTATTCTCCTGGAGTGACATCAAAAGTTTGTTTCCCACTCCATGGTATTCTTTGGATGAACTAAGAATTAGAATTAGGAATGCAATCTGACCAGCGAAAAACGATAGCCACTTTATTCAAACTTAAAGGTCATACGGAAAAAGTATATAATAAGTGCATTGAAAATGGAGGCGGCCATGTGGTGCAATATTTATAATTTTAAGAAATTTATTTTGCAAATTGTTAAAGTGTTTTCTGTTTGTTAAATAAATTTGCTTTATTTTCAAATAAATTTGTTGTTTTTAAATTCGTGTTAACTTAGTAAAATTTCCTTAGTTCACAAATCACAAAAATATGAATGTTTCGCTACATAGCTATAAAATCTAAAAAGTAAAGAATAACTTTTTTTATTACAAGTACATTTTTGCAAAATTAATTTATATTTGCAACATAAACTAATATAGATTTTATTTTTTCTGTTTTTGAAAACAATAATATAACTACTGTTCGTTTTGATTTGTGTGTTACTATATTATTATTATTATTATACGAGTCATATTAACTAAGAAGCAGAAATGGCAATTGAGAAAAAAAGACGATATGCTCGGGTATCTTGATGCTATTAAAAATTGCATTTTTGATAAAATTTTTATTAATTTGAGCTAAGCTAATAAAAACAAAAGGTATGTATAGCATACTATCAATCAGAAAGAAGCATTTTCTCAAACGTATAAAAATATACCCGATATCCAATTATAAAAAAATGTAATGTCAATAACTTTGATATTTGGTGTGTAATATTTTTGACAAAACGTTACAAAAAAAACCTACAATTTATTTTTTAATGAACTATCTAGCTCAAAATGTAAAAGTTTTATACCCATCTAAAGGTGGGATAAAATAAAATGTACAAAAAAGGTATTTAGTCGATTATACAGGGTGTCACAACCAAAAGTAGGTACCCTGAATAACTTTGGAGATAAATTTTTTTTGAAAAAATTGGTGAAACAAGTCGACTTTGTTTCCAAGGGGGACATATTTTAATGTAATACTTGTATACCTATCATCATCCGTCTACCCGGCCACCCCCTCAAAAAATTCAAATAACAAAGGGGGTCGAGTGATACATCTTTTGAAAGATCTTTTAATTCTCTACATAACTGTGTATTTTTTTTAAACTTTTATCAATTCGTTCCTGAAAAATAATTGTTTCATTATTTTAGGTTCGGGAAATAAAAATAAAAGAAGCAGTTTAAATTATCGTATGTATTGTTCAAAATGACCCCCACCGACTTCCATACAGTAGTATAATCTATCTTGAAATTCTGTAGGAACATTTCTGAACACGTGTATAATTCCATTTTTGGCCATACGTAAACATTCATCTCAGACGATACGTATTCAAAAGTCAATTAACGGTTAGCCACTTGTTCTTCTTGTCAATGAGTGTGTTCCTTTTACCACCAATCTCGGCTAATCTAAGTAATTTTGCGGTTACGGAGGCTACATCACACAGCATAACTAAAAGTATAACAATTATACTTTTATTTATGCTGTGTAAACGTAACAACTTAGATTAGCTGGGATTGGTGGTAAAACGAACGCACCTAATATAATGTTTACTTCATGTCTTCGTAACTAAGCTACAAATTCTCTAATGCTGTGTTCTAATTATTATTATTTCATAAAAACTAAACTATGTAACTATTGCTACAGCTCAGTTTTACTGCAATTCAATATAGCGAATGTGTTGTAAGCAATTGTTAATTAGAAAAATATGGGTTGTATACTCTATGTATAACGCCAAGTGTGGCCAGTTAGAAAGAGATTACGCGCGATGGCTGCGAAGTAGGATGAAATGAGATGGAATAAAACACACCCAGCGAACGTAAGGACAGCCTCTGTCCGTGACCCACCAGCCATCTACAATACACTCAGACTGTTATGTCTATCTCGCTTGTTCAATCGGTCTTTGTTACAATTTGGACACATTATTCGTTTTACACATGGTATATTATTTTAATTACTGGTGATTTAAAATTATAAATAAACAATTAAATTCACTTATTAATTCTAATTTTATATAAGTAGCCCATGCCTTGTAAACTTCCGAAAATATCTAATAAGTTTAACTCTGTTCACGAATAAGTGCCGTAGAACGATGAAGATCACAAAGGCTGATAGCAATTTACTGGGACGTCATGTAGTAATTTAGGTGAGGTATGGAGAGCTAATGAGGATTAGATTGAATACATTATAAAGTATACATAATTCATATCTGATAAAGCTTATTTTATTATAAGGGGTCCAGTAATTTATTCTCGAGGATTTATGTTTGTAATGAATAAAAAATCCTCATAACAACCTAAAAAAAGAGGCCTTTTTCTCAAAAGTTTTATATTAAAATGATGACAATTTCTTATATACGGGGTTTGATCACCATAGAAGAGCATGTTTAAAGTCTTACTTTATAGGGAATATTAAAGTTATCTTATTAAAATTTAAATGTTCAATTACAATCAATATTTTACACCATATAAAACAACAGAGATACATCGGCAATTTAAAATAAATACGTTTTAAATATACTCCCGCACGAAAAACGTTTTGTAAAATAATTAAACAAGCTCCGTTACAAATCAACCAGTAATAGCTCATAGATCAGCCGAAGTATTGGAAAAAATTGGGAGTACTTATTTTCCTTTAAACCTCATTTATTCTTGAAGCCTGCTTAACGCAACAAAGTATGATAATCATCTCAAAATGTAACCTAAACAAAATGGTGGCGGTCAATTGAAAATGGCGGTAATTGAATTTGCGATATCTCAGTTTCTATTCCATCGATTTCAATACGATTTTTTTTTAATTGAAGTGCACCATCTTTATGATCATTAAATTTTTTTCGTAGTTCTCAATGTTGAAGAGAAAAATTAGTATGAATAACTTTCCTATAGTCCCGAATGACGTATCCTTGAAAAAAATTTAAACCAAAGCATTTTTGTGGGTTTATCTTTAGACAAAAAGTGTAGAGAATTTAATTACCTACTTCTTTATGTAGTCTTTCTGTCAATGTTGACAGTTTTTAGTTAGCTGGTTTTTTGAAATGTGAAATAGCACAAAATATTCTATTTAGTCTTGGATTTATTTTACTATTGAAAGGTGGCTTACAGCGCAACGTAGGTCGAGTGCTTTATAATAATTATTGCCATTTAAGCAAGATTTAGCGAGCTTTTTGGTAGAATGGAAGAAAACAAGTACCACTACAAAAGAAATACAATATTGAAATGTGAATGACGAAAAATTGGTTCTGTGCTGAATAAGAAAACGGTAAAAGGTAACATTATGTACACCGAAAAATGTAGGGCGTATAACAAACGCACTGAAAAAGTCTACGAAGATTAGCTGGACAACATGCTCTGACGTTTAATATGTCAGCGATAAGCCTGTGGGGGATTTTGCATTTTGATCTAAAGTTCCTTCCATACAAACTCCAATATGCAGAAGAATGAAATCTTCAAGAGAAGGACACCCTATTATAATTATGTCTACAACTTTTGGAGATAATCGAGCAGAATCTTTTGTTATAAAAAAATGTAGTGATGTATATTGAAACAAACTTTCATTTTAGCGGGTTTGTCACCAAGCAAAACATCCACTATTGGTCAGATACTAACCCAAAAGAATTAGATGAATGACTTCACAATTCAAAATCGGTTGTTTGGTGAAGTTAAATGCTTTTGGTGTTATTGGGCCTTATTTTTTGAAGAAGTTCAGAATCGTAACTGTAAATCAGAAAGTTATACTGACATATTTAGAATATTTTCTACTCCTCAGTTACGTAAAGATCTACTGGAAGGAATGCGGTTCTAACTAGATGGAGCTACGGCACGTAAAGCCCACCATACTATGGCAGATCTATGCGAAATATTTCCACAACAAATTATTTTGCGAAATGGAGACATTAACTGGCAACCAAGGTCCTCTAACTTGTCTGCCGGGTACTTTTTCGTTTGGGGTACTTTATAGACAAGGTTTTTCGCCGTAACCCACATACAGTCGAAAATCTAAAAAAATCCATAAAATTCCGGCAAACATGCTCTATAACATCATACACAGCTTCCACAATCATCAAGAAAAAAATGCATTTAGGAAAGACAGTGGCCACCTTGACGACACCAATCAATTAAAATCGAGATTAGAAATGAAAAAAAAACTAAATCAGATGAGTAAACGTTGACAATGTTATTATCGCCACATTTAATTGGTCCCTGCGCCCTGCTCGGGAGTCAAATTATGCAACGGTGACTGTTCGGATGCCCAAAATATGTAAGAAAGCATGATCGGGCGTCGGAATATGTAACGGTTTTTACTTTCGGATAGCTGGTTTGGTTAATTAATCCAGGATTACTGGTAGTTGTAAATAAGAGAGCCCAAGGTATATATAACAGAATTCATTTCATTAAAGCAACATTTATTTAAAGCATGACGTCAAATAAACATAAAATCAGACTTTCTAACAATTAAACCAAGTAAAATGAATAAATCCTTTTTACATATATACATCGGTGAAATTAGTTTATGGGGAGGAGTGTAATTTCGGTGATTAAACAGTACGATGGTAGACTTCAGCTCCACGTGCTGAAGTCTACCAGGACTGGATGAGACGGTAAATTCGGTAAATATTTAACAGCAGCGGGTCCAGCTCAACGTGATGAGGACTCACGGCAATAAATAATCACGGTGCTGGCGACTGCGGTTGGTTTGGCAATTATTTACTACGGACGGGTCCATCTCAACGCGAGGTCTAGCTCAGCGCGCTAAAAACCTCGAGATGCTAACAGACATTCGGCCGGGTGGCGTTGTCGTCGAATTCTGAATTCTAACCAAATGAAGTCAAGCTCAATGCGCTTAAGACTCCTCAACTACCGAGCTCAACGCGTTAAAGGTAGCTGTAAGTAGAAACCTTAATTCATTCTCTTGGCTACGGCGATTCTATTTATACCAGAATTATGGCCTTGGTGACGTCTCATATTTCATGGCGGCAGG
The DNA here is from genome assembly GCA_029963845.1 of Rhamnusium bicolor. Lineage (NCBI taxonomy): Eukaryota > Metazoa > Arthropoda > Insecta > Coleoptera > Cerambycidae > Rhamnusium > Rhamnusium bicolor. Next base: position 88,821 of record JANEYF010004926.1, read on the forward strand.
AAGTGTGTGGCAGCACATGCCAAACGGTAATTGCAGAAACTATGAAAATGAACATATGCATGATTCCTTACATGGCGGCAGGAAGTGCGCGGTAGCACAATACTAACGGGAATTTCCGAAACTATAGTAATGAACTAACATATGTATGATTCATTGCAACTACCATGGTGAATTGGCAATCATGGTTATTTGTATTTAGTTCATCATCTTGTGTAGTTTATTTCTGTAATTTTAAACTATCTGGGAAACAATCAAATTTGAAATTCATCCATGGTAAGCAATTGAAAATTGATTCGTGTTTATTGACGTTAAAGTATTTTGAATTAACATCAGATATTAAGTGAATCGTTTCAATTTCTGGTATAAATATAATATTTGTTTATTTCTTACTTAAAACTCTTGACTGAAAATATCTACCACAAGAGATTGAATAAATTAGCAGCATCACATTTACGCTTCTTTAAATTAAAACAAATTTGATAGTATGCTGGTGTGGTGGTTTAAAGTTGGTTGCAAGAAATAGTGAATAGAATTTTTTCATCTATACTGCAGAATGGAGGCATCCTAAAAATATTTTATAATCGTAGATTTTATTTCACATGAATGCAAGAATTTCTACTTTCAGACATATCGAGTTAAATATACTAGTGAATTGTCGCTGGATATCCAAATTCTTCCAATAGCAAACGCTATGGCCTATATGGACGCCCGGCGACGATTCGATTAAGTGGAATAATGGTTAGGTCGAATGTCTACTGGAGATAGCGCACCCGCAGACGAGAACTGAATGAGAAATTAAATGCACACACAAAACTCCTGCACTTATCAACTGATGAAATTTTATGTACTCAGAAAAGCCATTTGCTTCACTCTAGTAGTTTTATTCCATTTACATTTAGGTTTTTCATTGTGCACAACAACATAATCTATGAATATTCCAGTATTATATTGCTGTTAATGGGCACTTCCAACTTTTTTTTCATTTGCCTATATTTGAATTCGAAGCTAACAAGATTTTTTGCGAATTTTTTTTGAGCGCAAGAAAAAGTAAAAAAATAGTATTAAAGTTTTGAATTTTAGTCATATGACGTCATTCGACTGGGTTTTTTGCCAAAACACAAGCAGCCAGTGAAACCGAAGATGGTATTGTCGTGCTGCCAGATATACCTATTAACGTGTCCCTAATTATGGCATATTAATTTCATTACTAAACTTTAACGTTTTATATTAAAAAATTATGAATAATTTTTTAATTACAACTTATAAAAATTTATAACACACGCCAAAAAAGTTATTATTACTGTTATTAGTACTATGACCGCAACAAATAAATTTAGTTTCCATTAGGTTGCTAAATACATAAGTAGTTATGTTTTATATTAAATGTAAGTTAATATAGTCTTGCAAAAGTGTGTACGACACAAAATAAATTTACAAATTCACGAAATACTTAAACATCAAAAACGTAATTATATTTCACAATATAATAAATAGAGAAACAACCTCTTGCTCAAAGAATAGCGCTAGTTACATCACTGGCGGCAATTAAGTTAATTTTTTAATAGTAAAAGATATTTAATAGCTACCTGAAGGTATCCTTTTTATAAACTTGCGATTTATTATTGTTATATATCGGAAGTGTCGAATAGTTAAAAGTCATAAGAATTAATATGTAATAAAGTTTACATTAGAAGTAACCGACATTTTAGTAGTAGTTCTTATGGGTTATAGGCTCAGTACATGCTTTGAACTGAATAATGTTTTAATGGACTGTGGCTGATGATTGAATCGATGAGAATTATATTCTGTCTAACTTTTTATTGAATTATTAGACAGTTCTTGATACATAAAAAGTGATTGTTATATAATAAAAGAACAAATCTAATTAAATATTCTAAACAGCAGTTGTCCTATAGTTGACTTACATGATATTAATTAGACTATATTTTATAGATAGGTTTATTTGCGCCTGTTGTGAAAATGTTCAGAGTACATTCGCATAGATAAGTTTCACAGTAATCTTATGTACCATGCAATAAATCTGTTTTCTTTATAAAAATGGGAAAAAAAATTAAAGATTAATATTACGTAATTGGACGACCTATAGCTTTAAAAAAACAATTACATACTGACCGTAATCCTGACGAGGATGCTGGTTATTGCCGAGTGATCAATAACCATGCGAATGCATAGTTTGATATAGGCGGATATGCAAATACGTAAACAGTGCGAAATTAAAGATAACGGAGGTTAACTTTTTTAAAATGTCTTGTTTAATTCGTTTAGAGAATGAAGTGAATTTGGGGATTAGTGATATCTCGGAGCTGCAATTTAACGACACAGAATTATATTACACAAGCTGTCGAGAAGTGTTTTCGTGCAAAGCAAAGCAAATCATAAGGACACATTTCCTCAGACAGTCACAAAAGTGTGTGAGTAGTAATATTATAGATAATCCACTAATTAGATAATTTTTGCAAAAGTATATAGCAATGTTCAAGTACAATCGGAAACAACACTAAGAAAAAAATATTTATCCAATGTTTGCAGCTGAAAGGTGGTAAATGTTTTAGTGCGTGTATTAATGTTAGTAATATGCTTTTACTCTTGTGATCGCTAGTAAAAATGTACAGGGTTTTCAGTAAACAATGGTATCCCCTTTGACAGATGAGAGAAAAATTGATTCTAAGCAAAAAATTTCATGTGAACAGGGTCTCAAGGGCTTAGTTTCCGAGATATAGGGTGTTAAAGAATCCATAAAAAAAAAACGGAAAATTTTATATCTCCGAAAGTAGAAGAGATATGCTAACCAAACTTAGCGCACATTGTCACTGTATGAACTACAACGATCATTCAAAAAATCAGGCTTCTAAAGCGTCCAATTGAAAAGAAAAAGTGTCTCTTGGTTTTTTTCGTATGTGGTACTGTTTTACCGCACATTATCTTGATAATTTGCCTGATATTTTGAATAATCGTTGTAGTTGATACAGTGACAATATGCACTAATTCTGGTTAGCATATCTTTTCTACTTTCGGAGAGACATTTTTTTTAATGGATACTTTAACACCCTATATCTCGGAAACTCAATGCTTGAGACCCCATGTCCACATGAAACTTTTTGCTTAAAATTAAGTTTTCTATAGTTTGTTAAAAGGGATACCATTATTTACTGAACACCCTGTATACATGTGTGTTACTGTTATATTCACCAATACTTTTAGCCCTTTTCGTATTGATGTTATATGTTACCGAACTCGCCTGGCCAAAATAACCAAAAGGTAAGATATTTTGTCAAATATGCATGAACATATTTACGCGGTGACATATCATCTAGCGTCAAACCTAGAATTTCTAGCTATCTTCCGATCTCTAATTATGACACATTTTATCACCATTCAATTGGTGACGAAACCAAATATTTTCGGTTGAAGTTTGGTACATATGAATTAATATTAGCAAAAATTGAGAAAAGAATTTCTAAAAGAAATACAAGTTTCCGTGAATCATATAAACCGGGTTTGCTTTTAACTAATTCAATGAGCATTTCATCTAAAAATAAATAGAAAAATATATTTGGATGACTTCATAATATACATGACCCCTCCAGGTGGATCTCAATTATTTTTATAAATACACCGTTTTCAAGATTCCACGTAGATTTTCCGATACTCACTATTGAGATTTGATAGATTTCATTCACTCGTATTGTATAACAATATACTCTAATAAATATAACGAAATGATGTTTTTCAAAAGGTCTTATAAGTTTTGTCATAGAAATGTCTTTTCTATTTGCCGATGTGTACTCAATTGCTGTTGAGTCAACCGAAGTTAGAACAAAAGACTATTCACACTGTAGTTGCAAGTCTGAACAAGTTTGATCCCGCTTCAGATAAATATTCTCTCCGACAAATATGTCTGGAGCGAGACTCGACCGAAACTTGAACGTCTCATAGTATGAATACATGCTTTGAAAACAGTTCCACTATATTTAGACGATTCGAGAGTGGAGCCAGATCAGATCGTGAGAGTAACGATAGTGTCGATTGATCGAGAATGAAAGTCTGTTATTTCTCAAATCAATTTTACTAATGATTTACATAAAACAAGAAATAACTTTGAATGCTAATCATACGTTTTTATTATTTAGAGAATATTCTTTGCGTAAATATGAAATAAAGATTTATTTAAGTTAAATATATTTTATTTCATTTAAAATTATTTTTTTTGCGTGCAGTCTGTTTTATTTATACTTTATTTCTTACTATATTCCAATATCTTTTTTAGGCTATGTAAGTGTGAGAGTGTTAATCAACAATTTTAAAAGAATGTCTCACATTAAAAGACTAGAGGTCATATTTTATACCTTTATCTTCTAAAAAGGAACAATAACGATTTGTGTTTATATACAGATACAGATGTACCTGACTTTAAAGAAATAACTCAAGATGTGCCTTCGCTTTCACAAGATTACCGCTTGTTATTCCAAGAGATTGTGAAGTTCTCCTTTGCTTGGTTACCTACAATAATTTCAAGTGCTCTAGCTTTTCAACTACTGGCTTCTTTTCTATTATAATTTATTTTGCATTAATATAAAATTACAAATTGCATCTACTAATACAGGATGTTTGTTTAATGCTTAAAAAAACTGAGGTGTGAATTCCTGTGAAGTTGTGATGATTCAGCAAAAATACTTACATGAAGAATTATAGCTCAAGTTGCAAAAGAAAAATGAAAAATGCTCCATTAAGTCAGAAGGTATTAAGTTAGAGCAATAATATTCAGGTCAATGTGCAATTGTAAGTTTAAGATAATCCACTCTACAGTTAGAGAATTATCAAGAAATTTTGATGTGACAAAATCTATTGTAGCAAAAGTACTTCATTAGAGAGATTACGATATGTTCATAATCATTCGGTATATAATAACAGATATTGTTAAAATATACTATTTTCCGAGGAATTGACTCTGTTTACCAATAAATTTTTAGTCTTATAAGACACGTAACGATATTCTCATGACTTAAAATACGACTTGCCTTTAGACGTGACGACCTTTTTTACAACGCTTTTACGATCAAATTTGGACGGTTGGGAAAGGGTTGTCACGATTTATTATATAACTTTTATATGATTTAATTGGATACCACCATTAGGTCGTGTGAATTCGAAGACACCTTAACGTCATAATGAAGTCGTTACAGGGCCATGACGACCTTTGTTAGAACTTTCATACGACCAAATAGTTCTGAGAATTGATTGCGATATTGTCGTATAGAGGTCGATATAGAGTCATTATAAGGTCGTAATAATCTTATCTGTTACGACTATCATGTTTTGGAGCACCATGTTTCTGTTCATGGGTCATGTCGAAGTCGTTTTGAATGCTAATATAACCTCTGTTATCTCTATCAAATTTCGGACGCCATATTTTTATATATGAGTCGTCTGGAGGTTGTATTCAAAATCAACATAACCCCTTTTACAACTCCCTTTAATTTTGGGTACTATCTTGTCTCAAGGTCCTATTGAAGTCTTATCATGTTTTTTAATGACTTTTGTACAACTATCTTTCTACAAGGTCATAATGAGGTTATATTATTTTTTTAACGACTCTTATACAACTAGATTCCTGAAGTAATGTTAAGCATTGTATTTTAGATGACAACTACCTCTTTACGACGTCGTAATAACATTTTCAAGACCAACCACTTTTATCGTCCAATTAGTCGTCTTATGCATACCATATGACCTTCATACGACAATGAGTTCCGATAGACGTGAGTATAACCTTATAACGACCCTCAAATGTCATATAGTCATTAAAATTATTTTCACGGCCATTTTATGACCATTACGCAACTAATTGGGCCAAAAATTATAACTCAAAATGTTACCTGGATAAATAGCATTGTTAACAGAGCTACAGATAAGGGGCACAGCAGAATCTACACTGGATAATGAAAGTGCACACAGAATGTCCCCAGAAGGTGAATGTATGGTGTGGTATTTTAGGTTACTTTTTGAAAATACTCTGGCTGGTAAATTATTTACAATTTCTTCTAGAGAAGTTAATTTCTGACCCAATTCTGTTTCTAGACAACGAAGATCGTGATATCCCTCAAAACGATATTATTTCTGAACTTCCCAACACTACGCGATGCGTGTTCGAAATTATTTAAATGAGACTTTCCCTAAAAGCGGTATGTCACGATCCGATTTTAGTTGGTCAATAAAAGTTGAAGACGAATTGAACCACATTTCGTTCGCAAATTTCAATACAAACTGATCCACAGTGTCAACCTCAAAATAGCACCGAATGAAGTTATTCGTGTAGGTGTAGATATAATGATTGTGCTGTTAAGGGAAGAACTTATTAAAATTTTATTGGACCAGAAGAAAAAACGTAAAACACGTAGTATTTGAGCGAGGCAATGGATTTTAGAAAGAAATCAAATGGGAGCATCCTCACGATGGTTGTGGAACAAATTTTTGTTGATCCACTATAAAGTTGATCAACTGGATTGAAACAAAGGTTCTTACGTGATCTACTAAAATAACGATTATGTTGAATTTTTACATAAATTTTCGTAAACGTCTAAATTATTTTTTTTTCTCAAAGAAAATGTTACGTAACAATCTGATTGCCACACTTTTCTGAACAACCCTGTACAATCAAAAATATTTTGAAAATGTCCCTTTTCTAATACTCTAAATCCCCAATTTTTAATGATGACCTTTCGTCCACCGTGTCTGTGTAACATATTTTTATATTCCTAAACATCTTTTTTTTTTTCTTAAAACTACATATTGTACATTAAGATGTATACATATAACTGTACTAATAAAGATATCATTAAATATCAAGATATTTCAATAGAGAGGTGGGATTCATTCTCATATAGTAATAAATATTGAAAGTAATACCTAAAAGATACAAAGTCGTAATATTCTGACCCTAGTTAATTAAAAATTAAATAAAGTAGCTATTACTTTCGTAGCAGATTATACATTTATTGATGTTTATAAACTTATATTATACGAAGAAATGCTTAAACTGTAATTACGATTGATCACTAGTAAAGTCTTTTTACCTAATGAAGGGAAATCCTTCTTGGGGCCGTCGCGAAAACCAATCGTAGACCGGTTTCTGGTTTTCGCCCTGATTAGTATGAAGTACACGCAACGTCGACAAGAAGAATCTCAGTATTATACGTCTCTATGTGATTGTAGAGTACTAACGAGCTATAATATAACTTCATCTACTACCAGTCAGTCGCAATAAAAATGAATTGAAAAATGCTCTGACACAGTGAATTTTTCTAATAAAGGTATATAAGTACAAATGTATTCCAATGGTGACATTTATTCACAAATTGTAATAAATATCGAAAGTAATACCTAGAAGGTACAAAGTCGTAATCCTCTTACTTTCTTTAATTAAAAATTAAACAAAGTAGCGATTTAATTAAATAAAGTAGCTACACTGTTTTCCTAGCAGACTATACACTTCTTAATGATTCACAAACTTGTATCATGCGAAGAAGCACTCAAGTTTTAATTGCGATTGACCGCTGGTTAAGAATTTTTACCGAATGAAAGGAAATACTTCTTGAGAACATCGCGAACACCATTCGTAGACAGGCTTCTGGTTGTTGCCTTCATCATTTCATCAGTACGAAAATGATCTCGGTCTTATACGTCTTTATGTGATGCTAGAGTATTAACTAGTTATAAGTAAATTTGTTAAGTCGTGCGGCTCTTCAGTGGTGCAACAGCACGTAGATAGATATCTGGTGAGGCAATGACCGGCTAGCGGACAAATCGAATCGAACCGCGAGACTAGTCCATTTTTGTATGTCGTAGTGTTTACACGCTAATTTATCTCCCTTGTATTTTATGTTGTTGTATTGTTGATAATGTTATTTGTTGTGTTTTACTGTTGATATTAATTTAATAATAAAATCAGACGTGCGCACGGGTAATAAACGGCTATACGCTTACAAAGTGACTAAATTTATCATGGATTCCCCGATTTATTCGGTAATGGTGCTACAATAATTTGTAAGGTGTGCGAGACAGACCTGATGTGCTGGGATAAATATGATTGTAAACGTCACGTAAATTCTGTGCAACATATAACTAAAGAAAATTGCGTGCCTTCGACAACACAGTTTATGTTCGATTTACTCTTAATGCTGATTGCCTGTGATGTTCCGCTGCACATACTCGATAAATAACTATTTTGGGAATTCTGGAATAAATACAATCCCCAGGTGGTGTTACCAAATTGCGCAACGTTTCGTAACTATGTACCAACTGTACGCGAGGACATTGTAAATAAGACTAAATGTGTATTAAAAAATACACGGCTGTAGTTGTGTTGACGAGACTACAGATCTTAAAAAAATTCTATTGCAAATGTTATAGTACGTGTACTGGACCCTCTTAAATCGACATTTCCACTATTACTGGCTAGCAAAAGAATAACTGAGTGTACTGGCAAAACAATTACGTGAGTGGTGCTGGAGACGTTAGAAAAATTTGATCTGTCAACAAGTCAAGTGTTGATGTTTGTGACAGATGATACCGCGACAATGCGTTTGATAAGTCGCTCACTTCAAGAGCACGGTTGTAGGTTGGTACATGTTACATGTAAAGTGCATGCTTTACATCTTGTGGCAGAAACTATTCGACAAGGTTGTCCAGAGTCTTCGCGCATTTCACAGCAAGTGTCCCAGTATTCCCAAACTACCACAGCCGATTCTTACTTGTTGGGGAACATGGTTGACGGCAACTTTTTATTATGCTGAATATTTACAACGAATAAAAACTGTGATACTACAATTCAATCCTGACAAGGCGACTGTTACACGCTATGGGTGACGTAAAAAATGAGCGCGTTAGAGAAAAGTTTACACGTGTGTAAAGCATATCACCGGTTTTACCAGATTAAGACCAAGCTATTTCATTAATCTAATTAAGACGGTAAGTTATGCATACACTGTTATAAATTGTAACAGTTTATTGCTTTTGTTATGTGTGAATTTCTTTTATTACGCTTATGATGCGTACGCCTAGTCCCGCCGCATATTTCTGCAAACTCTAGTTATAAGATAACTCCCTCTATCGAGATCCTTCTTGTCTTCGTACTGATGAAGGCAATCCCCAGAAACCAGTCTACGGATGGTGTTCGCGGCGGCCTCAAGAGAGATTTCTTTTCATTCTGTACAAATCATTTACTAGTGGTCAATCATAATTATTAAAGTGATAAATCAAAAAGAAAAATTCTCATAAAATTCCTTTATTACTGTGACCGGTTTCGTGAACAAATTAATTACTTCACATCATCAGACACAAGTAATTAATTTGTTCACGAAACCGGTCACAGTAATAAAGGAATTTTATGAGAATTTTTCTTTTTTGATTTATCATGAATAATTACTCATATGGGATCAACCTACCTACGTTATAATTATTAAAGTTTAAGAACTTACTTATATTTATATCAGTACTCAATATTTGGTAATGAACAGTTATTACTTATTTGCAACATAAAAAGCATCGACTTCTTTTATGTTACAAATAAGTTTGAAATAAGCTGTAACTGTATTACATTAAAATATTTGATTTTATACGTATAGTTTGTTGTTTTTATCTTTGCGTGTCTCTATTAGTAGCCGCATGTATCAAATAATAAAAACTAAATAAAATCATCAGCTCTACCTTTGATTAATGGCGAGTACTGGACAACGTTTCTTTTGTACATATTATCATTGTATTTGTTGATATTATAAATGTATTGCTGTAATATAGCAGTAAACGAGCCTATCGTACCTAATTTGATATAAGCGCAAAGATCTAAACAAACTACATAGATGATGTTTAACATTTACGTCTTAAAACTGATTTTGATTTTAATTAAATTCTTTTAAAATAATTTTACTGTCTTATTGTTCTTATGAAACGGATTTATTAGAGATAGTCCTATTTGGGTAATTTATGTAATGTGACAAATTTAGATCACAATAGTGATTAACAATAAGTCTAAAATATAGAAATAATGTTATTCTGTAAAGCTCCATATTTTTTAAATAAAGCGAAGTTTCCACGCCTCTAATTTTAAGTAATAGAACCACTTACTCTATCCTTTTCTAGTGTTACAACTTACAAGTACCTTAATTAAAGAAAAAAGTTAATGTAACTACATTAAGAGCACGTTTTGTGTTAAATGTATTTAAACTGGGTGACACAGAAGTTACTGCAGGACGATTCAATTCCTGATTTTACTGTCAATATTTAAGTAGCTCTTACCTCCGAGTGCTGCAAATGTACAGCTTGAAATCTATCATCACTGCTATACGTAGTCAAGCCAACTGTAAGTAAATGATAATCCTTTCTTCGTATCCACGAAACCTGAAAAGAAATATTTTTGTTAAATATATTATTGTAATATAAATTGTCTATTTAAATTATTTTCAAAACGCAATTTCTGACAAAACGATTATTGAGATATAGATGGCATTTAACTCGTATTAATGAACTCTTTTAAAAACCGTATATTTATTTTTAGCAGAATACAGCTTCTGTAATTTAAAATACATGATAAATATAGGGGATATATTTTTTTAGTTATAGAAAATTATGAAATTACTCCTAAAAAAATTGTTTTGCAGAAATTGCGTTTTGAAAGTAAGCTCCTCATTTATAACTTCTTATATTCACAGGTTGTAGCTTTTCAAAGTATAGGTAAATAACACACGCTTTTTAATAATTTGTATATACTGGGTGACCCAAGAGTGACGTTTCCATCTATTTATTTATTTTTAAACATGTCAATTCGAAATTCTATGATCATTAATAAGGAATAAAAGGTTAATTTGTATCCATATTTTGAAATTTTTTTGAATTTTCGATCTGATTTATGACTATGTTTATTGCTTTTATGGCCAACTAAGTAAAATAAAACAATTGCCTGTATCTCAGTAATTTTTCATCCGTTTTAAAATTTAATAAAACGAGGAATATAGAATTTTAATCAATAACAGAGTATCGGAAAGAATGGGGTCGCCAAAAAAGTTCAATAATGTCACTTCTGGTTAGATAGGCAGTCCAAAAAAAATATCTATAGTGATGGGTGCAGAAAAATTACGTTAATTAAAAGCCATAGAATTTAGAAAATGGTATGCTATTTTAGGTTTTTTTTGTGTGAAAATCTAAACTATTCAAAACTTATTTTTATCGTTATATGAGTTTTACTGTACTCCAGCTTTCTTTCCTATTTTCGTTTTTAGTTCATTTCGCAAGTTGTTGTATGGGTTCCAGTGATTCATAACTTTTGCTTATTATGGTTGACACATGCCTTATCTCTATCGATTATGTTCTTTAACACCCCGGTAAGCAACGAAGCTTTGCGGTAGTGGCGACTGAAAAGTACGAATAATAATTATGTCTAAGAATCCTAATTTAGGATCAATATCGTTCTACAATTCTAGTGTAAAGTCAACGACTGTAATGTCCTTTTCAAAGTTATTTTAGTTGATATTTTAAAAGTGTACTGTGTACCTAAAAATGTACAAGAACGATTCCATATTTCGTATTTTACAAACTAAACAGTGATCAGAAATTTCTGATATCATTGACAGCAATATCGCATGCTTTAATATTATCTGATCAGAAAAAAAGTTCCCATAACCCTGTACCAAACCTGGTAAGTTGTTTTATAATTTACTTTAGTGCATGAATCGAAGAGTCTTATTAGCAGCTAGCTAAAAGTACTATTAATAGCCAGAATATCAATGTATAGATCTCACTGTAATTTGACAGTCAATATAAAGTTATGATACTGATATTTTTATTAGAGTGGAAAAGAGCCGACAAATTTGGCAAAATCTCGTTCCTACACTAAGTATGTTAAAAAATAATAGTTGAAGAGAGAAATAATTTTTTTGTTATTAAGATGACACTGTATATTTTCTGTTCTGCTTACTCCACTCATTTAAGAATATCAAATGTGACAGCTAAAAAATACGTATAGGTATGTCAATAATATTAGATTCAAATTTATTAGGATCCAATATTTTAGATAATGTCATAAGGGACGAACCGGAAAAGTACTAATATACAAATCTCTTTGCAGAGATGTTTTCATCCAAGATCCCATATTGTCGAATCCTCTATGCCAGTAAATGTTCTGAAATAGTTACATTCGTTTTGAAAGTAAGCTCCTCATTTATAACTTCTTATATTCACAGGTTGTACCTTTTCAATGTATAGGTAAATAACACACGCTTTTTAATAATTTGTTATAAATATACTGGGTGACCCGAGAGTGACGTTTCCATCTATTTATTTATTTTTAAAGATGTCAATTGGAAATTCTATAATCGTTTATAAGGAATAAAAAAGTCAACTTGTATCCATATTTTGAAATTTTTTTGAACTTTCGATCTGATTTATGACTTTGTTTATTGCTTTCATGGCCAACTAAGTAAAATAAAACAATTGCCTGTATCTCAGCAATTTTTTATCCGTTTTAATATTTAAGAAAACGGGGGAATATAGAATTTTAATTTATAACAGAGTATCGGAAAAAATTGGGTCACCAAAAAAGTTCAATAATGTCACTTCCGGTTAGATATTAAGTCCAAAAAAATATCTATAGTGATGGGTGCAGAAAAATTACGTTAATTAAAAGCCATATAATTTAGAAAATGGTATGGTATTTTAGATTTCTTTTGTGTGACAATCTAAACTGTTCAAAACTTATTTTTCTCGTTATATGAGTTTTACTGTACTCCAGGTAAGCTTTCTCTCCTATTTTCGTTGTATAATTTAGTTCATTTCGTAAGTTGTTGTATGGGTTCCAGTGATTCATAACTTTTGCTTATTATGATTGACACATGCCTTATCTCTATCGATTATGTTCTTTAACGCCCCGGTAAGCAACGAAGCTTTGCGGCATGTGGCGACTGAAAAGTACGAATAATAATTATGTCTAAGAATCCTAATTTAGGATCAATATCGTTCTATCACAATTCTGGTGTAAAGTCAACGACTGTAATGTCCTTTTCAAAGTTATTTTAGTTGATATTTTAAAAGTGTATTGTGTACCTAAAAATGTACAAGAACGATTCTATATTTCGTATTTTACAAAGCAAATTTTACAGCAATATCGCATGCTTTAATATTATCTGATCAGAAAAAGAGATCCCATAACTCTGTACCAAACCTGGTAAGTTGTTTTATAATTTGCTTTGGTGGATATGAGTCGAAGAGTCTTATTAGTAGCTAGCTAGAAGTACTATTAATTGCCAGAATGTCAATGTATAGATCTCACTGTAATTTGACAGTCGATATAAAGTTATGATACCGATACTTTTATTGGAGTGGAAAAAAGCCGACAAATTTGGCAAAATCTCGTTGCTACACTAAGTATGTTAAAAAATAATAATTGAAGAGAAAAATAATTTTTTTGTCATTAAGATGACACAGTATATTTTCTGTTTTGCTTACTCCATTCATTTAAGAATATCAAATGTGACAGCTAAAAAATACGTATAGGTTTGCCTATAATATTAGATTCAAATTTATTAGAATCCAATATTTTAGATAATGTCATAAGGGACGAACCGGAAAAGTGCTAATATGCTAATCTCTTTGCAGAGATGTTTTCATCCAAGATCCCATATTGTCGATTCCTCTATGCCAGTAAATGTTCTGAAATAGTTACATTCTCCTAAAAGCAAACACTACTAAATTAACTCTAACCTCAGTGCTTTCTTGGTCCTTTGATCTTTCCTCTTACAAGGCATATTATTGTCTGAACTGAAGGTTACCAGTGTATTACTCAGAAAGTAACAAAAGCTGATTCAAACTATTACTGTCCATTATATTGTTTTTCAGCATTTTAAAAGCACCTAACGCAGACAATTAAATCTCAATTCTCTATAGCGATATTTATGTAGCTTTGGTCAAAGTCACTTAACTATATTAAATATTAGCATGTGTTCAATCGAGATATTTTGAGAATCCTTTTTCCCAATTTTGCATTGAGTATCACTTATTTATACCCTAATCGATATTTTGATTAATATTAAAGCAAACAAAACTAAACTAAACCAACTTAAGCTAAAACAAGGCAAAATAAAATTAGAATTAAATAAAACGAGAGGAAATAGACAGGGATACATGCTTCATATCAAGCTACTATTCAAGGCTCCTTTTAAGGGCACGAATTAAATGTCAAAAACTCATAAGCTAGTACTTTTCTTTACCACTAGTCGGCGCTAGGTGGCACATTTGTATTCGGCTTATTACTATGCCTGCAAATTACACAAACTGCCGGAATCGCAGCTATGTTATCATATGCGGACAGCTTTCCTTATTGTTCAATTAAAGAAAGACTAAATATGTGACAAGAATTTTTTGTACAAACTATAAAATTAAATTTATTACGGTCTCTACTGAGTAGTGGTGAGAGGTATGTGAAAGTTCTCATATGGTCCTACTATCCGACCAACATCATAGATGTCTCTATAACGGATAGCGACTTGCGAAGCAAGTACCGAGAGTGGCGACCTCTAGCCCAGGTGAACTAAACTACTGTTATTAAATATGATTTGAACGAAACAACTACTCGGTCGGATAGTAGCATTTGGACCATATGAGAAGTTTCACATACCTCTCACCACTATTTAATTTACCTTAGTCAGTATATGACTAGCAGGTTGGCCACCATCATTTGTCTGTTCCATAACCTATGGCATATTGAAGAGAACTGATAAGTTAGAAACCGGTCTATGTCTGGTTAGGAATTGACAAATGATATTGGCTACCGATCTATCATGATTTGAAGGTATAATCTAATGCAGGTCGGGGTATTTGCCCGCTGAGTAGTTGTTTCGTTCAAATTATATTTAATAACGGTCTCTATTAAAAAATATGTTTTTTTTTTTGTCATATTGTGACATATTATTATATTTGTTACATTATTATGAAAATAATACTTGAATTTTGAAATTCTATTAATAATAGAATGATTAATTTAAAATCAAACAGCAAAAAAAGTAAAAAACATCCAATATGAATAATTTTTCAAAACATAAAAAACGGAGGGTCGAGGGTCTACTATAATATTTATTTTTTTGCAAAATAATTATAAATTTTAAAGAAAAAATTGTAGGGATTTCAAATATAATACTGGTCATACAGTATTTTTCTATTTTGTCATTATAAAAAAGTTATTTACAAAATATAAAGCCTTGATTTGAATTAATTTTGCCAATTTTTAGGCAACCAGATATACACTTAATTCGTGTCCTTTTCACCGGTTTGGCAATTTATAGGTTTACTGTTTACAGCATATAGGCCCGGGTTATTGAGACAGTTTGGTTTCTATTAGTGTATTAGCGACTGAAACAGATGGCCGTCGAAAAGGATGACACAGAGCGCAGAGCACTGGCCCATCTGCGCCTTCCACCATCCGATACTTTCCTACTCGGTTCAGTTTTGATTGAAAATTTGTATTCGCACGTTTTGACAGCTTGAGATTCCCATTTTGCGATTTAATATATTATATTTATGAGAACTGAATTAATTTTAACATGGTTAAGCGAATTTTTGTGAGCGGTGCTTATAACAGGAAACAAAATTTGATTATTAATAACATTATTAAATAGTTTTTAAATGCAAAATGAGGAAAATAATGGACATAAATATAGCCCTCATTTGAATGTAATACGGTTCAATTTTTTGCTTTATTTGTTTAATTATTTGTTTTTTTATTTGTTGATTTATGTACATATTTTAGAAACAATAATAGAAATATTGAGTTAACAATGTAATATATTATTTTTTTATAATATAAACTGTTGATTTTTTATGTTCTTTTTTTAATCCGAGAAAAAATATTTTTTTGAAGCTGAGGTGCCTCCAATTCCTTAGTGCCCTAGGTCATCAGGATATCTAAATTCGGCCTTGAAAAGGAGACTACACCAAAGATAAAATAAGTGATTCAAATTTCATGTTTAGCGAGTTTCAAGAAATTATAGAACACCGTTCTTAATCGTTCGTTACTGCCAAACAGATAGCAAAGCGATATATTGTATTGGAGCAAGAGGATATGAAGCTTTATCAATTTTTGCATTAAAAGGTTGATTGTATTAGAATTGTAATGAAAATATCCAATGATTCAGGCTGTCCAAATTATCATTATAATCACAAAAAAGGTGTTTCTGACTATTTAATAATTGGGAGTTGACAGCTCCATGCCTGAAAATACGTCTGAAAATTTTAATGTTTATGTATCTTTTTTTCGTTGACTTCTCTCTACGAAAGAAGTTCTAGTTAGTTTATTATTTTACAGGGTGTCCCAACCAAAAGTAGGCACCCTGAATAATTTTGGAGATAAAGTTTTTTTTGAAAAATTGGTGAAACACGTCGACCTTGTTTCCAAGGGGGACATATTTTAATGTAATAGTTATATACCTATCATTATCCCTCTACCCTACACGGCCACCCCCTCAAAAAATTCAAATAGCAAAGGGGGTCGAGTGATACATCTTTTGAAAGGTCTTTCAATTCCCTACATAACTTTGTATTTTTTTTAACTTTTATCGATTCGTTCTTAAGGAAAATAAATTTATTTTTGATGATTACACACAATCGAAATCGTTTAAAAAATCTAAAATACACGGCACTGGGTATTGCAATCTATAAAAAAAACTAAATTTTTTAGTGCTCTCAAATCAACACGAGTTTTTCGACAAAAACACTTTCCTTGTCCGTTTAGTTTTAAAATAATAAAAGACTCATAAGTATTTGATAGTCCTTGAACATTAATTTGTTCACAACCAATTTTAAGTCGAGATATATTTTACCAGAGTGAGTTCTCAAAGTGGTTTATACCCTTCAGGAGAGAATAGAAATTATCAGCATTTATTTTAAAAGCGATAATTGTGCTAGAGCGATGGAGCGCATATTTAATAGAAATCACCCAGATAGAAGGGTTGGTTCTCAGTATGATTTACAATTATTGACAAAATTTATGAAAACAGGTTCTGTAGGAAACAAAAAGCATAAATCTTAACGACCGATTAGGAATGAAGCAGTCGAAGTGACAGTTCTGGGTCATTTGCAGATGGATAATACTCAATCGATCAGGAAAGTAGCTGAGGCTTCCGGTGTATCACGAAGCAGTGTTCATCGAATTGTAAAGGCCCACAAATTTCATCCATATAAATTTATACGAATTAAATGAAGATGATCCCGATCGTCGGATTGAATTTTGTGAGATTTTTAGTGAACAATTAAACGGTAATGCCAATCTACTGTACAATACGTGTTTTTCTGATGAATCGACATTACAGTTGAGGAGGTAAGCAGGCACAATTGTAGGTATTGGAGTGAAACCAATCCACATTTGTTCATGGAAACTCATACCCAGACGCCTCAGAAGTTAAATGTTTGGGCTGGCATCTTAGGGGATCACATTGTCGGGCCGTTTTTTATTCCTGACAATTTAAATAGTGAAAGGTACCTCGATCTGTTAGAAAATAACATCGACCCAATGATTACCCAAATCCTCGAAGATGATAATCTGTTTGAGGGCGAACTGTTTTTCAACAGGGTACCCCCACATTTTGCTATAGCAGTCCGTCAATTTTTGGATAATCGGTTTCCTGAGCGATGGATTGGAAGAAGAGGTCCTGTAGAGTGGCCCGCTAGGTCATCCGATTTAACTCCCTTGGATTTCTTTCTGTAGCGACATTTGAAATCGAAGGTATTTGCAACAAAACCAGCATCTCTGGAAGAGTTACGTGAAAGAATTGTTCGAGAATGCCGTTTATTGACTCCAGATGTGTTCAGAAGTATTCGTACAGAATTTCAAGTTAGATTATACTACTGCATGGAAGTCGGTGGGAGACATTTTGAACAATACATAAGATAATTTAAACTGTTTCTTTTATTTTTATTTCCCGAATCTAAAATAATGAAACAATTATTTCTCAGGAACGAATTGATAAAAGTTTTAAAAAATACACGGTTATGTAGGTAACTGACAGACCTTTCAAAAGATGTATCACTCGACTCCCTTTGCCATTTGAATTTTTTGAGGGGGTGGCCGTGTAGGGTAGACGGATGATGATAGGTATACAAGTATTACATTAAAATATGTCCCCCTTGGAAACAAGGTCGAAGTGTTTCACCAATTATTCAAAAAAATTTTATCCTCAAAGTTATTCAGGGTGACTATTTTTGGTTGGGTGCATGTATATGTGTGGCTGTTTTTACATACATTGGACCATTCTCCTTCCCATAATTTTCTCATGTTTTGTCTAAAAACAAGGATCATATACGAGTAACGAAATCCATCGACTTGTTCACCGTTACTACTGGAAGTCTACTTTTATGTTGTCACAAATATCAGAATATATTTGGAATCTCAGCGTAGCGTCGAGTGTGGTACTTAATACCTTTTAATAATACAAAATTAAAGACAGAAGTAGATAAAGGATTCATGTCGGACAAAGTTAAATTGGAGAAAATAACGGTCAAAGTTATTTATGCAGCATTTTTCCATCGTAGTAAATAAAAACAAAGAAGTATTTTAAATAGACCTTTATTAAATAATTTTCATTAAATAAGTAACAAAAGAAAAATATTAACAGTTTTGAACAGAAGTAGAAGAAAAGTTACATAAATCATTTATCAACTAAAAATGAATTAAGTCTTACTTTATATTACGAATTAATGGAACAAGGTTTCATGTCATGTTTACGTCACCTTTCTCTTGGAAATACGATTTTTATTACTAACCTTTTCATTCTTAGTAATTTTTTTTCATGTCTGGTAATCATTTTTTGATATAAATATTTGAACATAAACCAACTGTTCTTTTAGGTTTGATATTTTTCCTTTGGATATTTTATTCTTTTTGTCCGTGAGAACAGTTAAAGTAAAATCTTCTGGTTGATTTTCTTTGCATCCAGATTTCAAAACAACCTATAAAAATGTGTGATTTCATTTAGAGTATTTTTGTGCAAGTAATTTTCGTAGTCGTCGACACGGATTCACTTTATGCCATCGCCGAAAGGTAATTAACCATTTAAAACTTTTTTCCTGTTATGTAAGTACATTCTCCAGGCTGTTTCAAATATATAAGGGATTCAAGTACTGAATAACCACAGTGCTTGTGGATAAAATATTCATAATAATAAATAAAATGTACATGAATCCTTTAATTAAAATGTTCATAAAATGGGTGAACATTGATCCTTCGCCAACTTCTAACTCTCTTATTTTGTACAATGGATGAATGGGACCTAAACTAAAAAAATTTACGAACTTAATACCTTTATCCACCATCGTATCTTTAATTGTGTCTATTATAACAGTTGTTTTCGTAGATACAGAACGTTCGTAGTGACTTCACTATTCGATATAGTCGACAGAATTTTGTCAGACATGTTATCTTTCAATTTCTCTGTCTTTTCCATGTTAATAACTTAATTCCTCTAAAGTCATCTCCATATAGCTCATTGATAACACATTTACTTTCTTCATTTCACCAATCACTTCTGTCAAATCTTATTCAAGATTGTCACAGAATAATAAATAATTGATTCAGTTTGGTCCTATCTAATATTCTGATATGGATTATAAATAAATTTGTTCATTTCAATTATTCCAACATATTTTCTCTCCCGTATATTTCTGCTTTAATTCTCTTACTTTTTATCATATTAAAAGCACATTTTGCATGAAATCGAGACCAATAGTTGTATATGTATACTCGGTTTGAGTATCGTTTATAATCTGTATAAATGAAATTAATGTATCATTTAATGTGTTTGTATTATTTTATTTTTTATATATACCAGTGTATAAGAACATTATCATATATTTTTTGTTCATTTTCTACAAGTTGTTCCGTATCGTTATGTTAAAAGTTTAGCAGCGCAAAATAGGCTCAGTTTTAAGAATAGAAAAACATAAAAGTGGTAGGTCCATTTTTATTTATTTCGGAATTATAGGGCTATGAAATTGTTAAGAATAGTACGAAGGGACATATGGTTTCAAATAGACACATTCTGGAACTGACGTCCGGAATTTCGTAAATAACAATAATTATCCAAGACGGATTGGGTGTGGTGGTCCTATAGCATGGCCTTCTTTTTCACCAGATCCAAATCCCTTCGATTTTATTTCTGAGGATTTATGAAAGACAAAGTATGTGCACAAGTTTGAAATAGTCGAGTTGAATTATTGGGGCGCTTTCAGCAGGCTTCCCAAGAAATAAGAGAGAACAAGTGAGGTACATTCACCGCTGCGGTGAAGATGCCATATAGATTTTCAAAAGACGGACAAAGTACATCGGATCGGTTCCAGAATGATTCCAATCGATTCCTTGGGTCCGATTACCTAGAAAACGATTCCGCTATTAAAAATGCTTATAACGCCTTCGGAAATGATCGGAGCGGTTCGTAAATAGTCGGAATCGGTTCCTTGTGATCAATTTTATTGAGTCTTATGCTAATATGCCTATATTTGTACCAATTCGGTCAATATTTGGGGCATTTATTGCATTTCCAAAAAAAAATCAAAATTCTTAATTTTTTTTGCCCCACTTCCCGTTTTCGGAAACGGCTTAAAATCAACACGCATATGTAGACCGTAAAGGTCTACCCCTGTTGCAAATTTCCAGTCGATCGGTCAATATTTTGAACAGATATCGTATTTCAAAAAAAAAAAAAAGAAATAAAAATGGCTTTTAGGCCGTTTTGCCCCACTTCGCGTTTTCGAAACCGGCTCCAAAACAATAGACATATGTAGCCCTTAGAGGTCCACCCCTGTTCGAAATTTGAAGTCGATCGGTTAATATTTAGGACAGTTATCGCATTTCAAAAGAAGGTAAAAAAATTGGTTGTTGGGCCGTTTTTGCCCCACTTGCCGTTTTCGGAACCGGCTCAAAATCAATAGGCATATGTAGACCATGGAGGTCTACCTCTGGTAAAAGTTTGAAATCGATCGGTCAATATTTGGGACAGTTATCGCATTTCAAAAAAAGTTTCCGGACTTCCGGAGTTCCGGAGTTCCGGACAGACGGAAAGTTTCTGGAAATCTCGAGATTCGGTTAGATCCTAAATTTGAGGTCGATCCGATCAGCCGTTCTCGAGATACGGGGTCCCAAAGTCGCTGAGCATAAATGTATATATAGATTTTTTTAAGAAAATCTATATAACAAGTGCGAAATAAGAAGTGTCACTGCATCTATCTGTATATAATAATAGCAAACCAGGCTATCCTAAAGTAGACTAAGCAAAACAGCCATAGTGAGCTAAGCTTATTACTCACTATGTCTGTTTTGCTTAGTCTGCTTTAGGCTGGCCTGGTTTGCTACTATTATTTTTCATAATGACATACTGACGAGAACATAAAAAGTTCGAAACCGGTGAGGAATTGACAAAGGATCTTAGCTACCAAACAAAATTTGCAGGTATAATTCAATGTAGGTCGGGGTTTTTGTCCGCTGAATAGTTGTTACCTGCAAATCTTATTCAGTATATAGTTTAGCACACCAGGGTCAGAGGTCGAAGCTGTTGGTACCTGCCTTGCAGGTCGCTATCAGTAACTAAAACATCAGTGATATCTGACTGGTAGTAGCACTGACCACCAGAGAGATATACTTATCATTCACTATGTCAATTGAAAATTTGTTGAAAAAAATACATTTTTATTTAATCCATGAATATAATTTTGCTGTTCTTTCTTCAAAAATTTCATAGCCTCGTAACTCCGTAGTAAATAAAAATGTACCTATCACTTCTGGGTTTTTTTTTGTCTTAAAACTGTACGGAAAAATCGGGTTCTTGCCAGTAAAAAGTTAGTAGCTTTCCAAAAAAATATATTTCGGCTTTATGAATCCTCAGTTTACAAATCTACAAATATAAAACGGCAATTAACCGGGAACAATCTAAACTTAGATATGGAAATAAACTAATTAATAAATTAGGTTTTACAACTTTACATTACGAACAAAAATTATTAAACGCTTACCTAGTACCAAGCCCACTAAACTTATTTTGTAACACGAAATTTGTTAGATAAACACTCTAAGGCTACTATATTCGTTTACTTGGGTTACAAATACACAAATTATTCACCTCTTAATTTATCGCTATCAAAGAGAATTATACAAAAAAAACAGAAAGTATAAAATGGTATTGCTAGCGGCATCTAATAAGAATCGGTAGAATCGTTTTGGGCTTGCTTCTTCAGTATAGAAATCAACCTCGGTTCTTTAACCAGTGCGCGCGGAATGATAAATTCAAACGAGACAAATAAATATCTACCCAGATAGGTTAACTTTGTTACAAAACTGAATTATAGTAAAATTTGAAAAATATCAAGAACGGAACTTAATATTTAAAAACTCGAAAAAACTTAAGGGGCCAAACATAGCAGTTGTAGAAGACCTAACAAAAAGCCGCCTAATCCTGCTATATGAAGCCAAAACCAAGTATGATAGAAAATTAGTTTACACTATTTTTCTTTGAATAACACTAAATATAAAATACGTAACATTATAGAATTAAATGAATTGATTAATAAATATTATAAATTATAAGTTGCACGAGCGTTTACGCATTGCCATCGATACTTAGTCTTACTTTACTTTAAATTTGTGCTATAATTAAATTTTGTATTAGATAGATACCTACTTACATAATACATAAATATATTTTTTTCTTTAATTAATTCAATTATTTTTATACAATAGTTTTAGATATACATTTGCAGTTTTTATTCTTTTATTGCTTAGATATATACTACGGCATTCCAAATATTTCTATTTCAAATGTTATTTAAGTTTTTTTATATATATTTTGTGATTCATTTTTTAATGATTCTTTTAGAACATAATTCGGATCTTGAAAGATATGTTAATATAAAAACGAATATAATTACAAACCATGATGATCAATTATTACAGGGTGAGTTAAATATTTATCTAAATATTGTTCATATAAATATAAGAAGCTTAAACAAAAACTTCGTTGTATTGTTAGAGAGTTTAAAATGTAATTTTGATTTAATAATTTTATCAGAGACTTAGAGAGTTAATTGCATATATGGTTTTAAAATAAGAGGTTATGAACTTTTATACACTGATGGCTGTTATAACCAAAATGATGGCCTAGCAATTTATATTAGAGAAAATATAACTTAAAATTTTTTCGTAACTAAAATTACAGACAATTCTTTTGCAAAGTTAACGTCTAAGATTAACAATATGTCATTTAATATCAACGTTGTCCACAGACTTTCTTCAACAAACTCATGGAAATTTTTGGAAGAAATAAACGACATTTTAAAACAAAATTCAATAAACGAAATTGCAATATTTATAGGTGATATAAATATTGATATTAATAAAATAAATGAAAATCTGGTAAATGAATATCTAAATATAATAGCTGAGCATGGTTTCGTTCCGTATATCAACGCATTTACAAGAATTTTCTTTGAAAGTCAGTCATGTCTAGATCACTGTTTTGTTAAAACTCCTCCATCTATTATTAAAAATGTGAAAATAGCTCCTATGATTCTATTATATGATCTAACAGATCTTTATCCAATAATTTTAAAAACTGAAAATAATGATGTATGTACGAATATTAATACACACAACAACATAGTAAAAATGTCATAACACAAATAAACTATGAGCTCCTCATACAAAACATCAAAAAAGAGACTTAGCTAGATTTATTTCAAATAAAAAACAGTCTATGAGAAATTTATAAATATATTAAATAAAAATATTAAATTATCATCAGAAAATATAATAATAAAATCAAGTCAAACCATGGATTGATTACCAATGGTTTCTTCGTACCAATTAGGAATATAGACAAAATAAAACAAGACGTTTCCAAAGATAAATACTACACAAAACTTATGGCAAAATATAAAGAAATTAGAAACAAAATTAACCACCTAGTAAAAAAAAACAAAAAAGAATATTATTACAACAAAATTATGGAAAAGATGTAAAAAAAAATATGGGACACAATTAAAGAATGTTGAAACGAATATAAAGGTAACAACAAATTAATAATAAATCAGAATGGAAAAACATAGTAGATGACAATGAAGTAAGTGAAAATTTTAATAATCATTTTGTAAATGTTGGAAATCCGTGACTGAAAAAAATTAATAACAACTAGAACATCGACATTTACAGCTCAATAATAATTTGTTTTTAAATCCTGTTTCAGAGATGGAAATAATGAAAAATATAATGAAATTAAAAATAGCAGTATTTCTAGTAAATTACTTAAAACAATAAAATCCCCATTTGTCGGAGGATGATAAGGATCACTGGCTTTGTAAGCTATACAATTTAATTTAAAAAAAAATTAAGCTCCTCTGAATTAAAATATTTCGCACAATTGTTTTAGGAAAACCAAATCTAGCAAATAAACGTCTTAAACAATGTATAGCATTTTCAGTATTCGGCGAATTAACGAAAAATGCTTCAGGCCATTTAGAATATGAGTCAATAACAACAAAGATATATTTATTGAATATAGGCCCGAGGTAATTTATATGTAATCTTTCATATGGTGCGTCTGGAAAGTTCCAGCATACTAATTTTGACTTAGGTGGATTTGGCCTACAGTTAGACATGCAGTACAATTTTGTGTTATGTTTTCTATTTTCATATTCATGTTAGGCCACCACATGTACGAACGTGCCAAACTTTTCATTTTGACAGTCCCCATGTGAGACAAATTTAATTGTTCTAAGACTTCTTAAATTTTGGGGTATAACCACCCTGTAACCAAACATCAATATGTCCTCAATTACTGAGAACGAATAACGATTTGTATAAAAAACTCTTTAAATCGGGGTCGAACTTAATCGGCCATCCCTTTTTTAATTAAAAAAATTACTTTCTGTATTAACCCATCGTTTTCTGTTTCACGTTTAACCATTTTGAAATCTAATAAAATATCATTATTATTTTTTAAGTAATTTAGATAGCTAGGAACTTCATCCTCCTTAGTTCCTTTTCTTATTATTGGCAAACGTGACAGACAATCCGCCTGATTATTTTTAGACCTTATATAACAAACACCATATTTAAAATTTGTCAAAATTAACGTTCAACGTTGCAACCTATTTGCTGTAAAAACAGGTATACCACGATTCTCAGAAAATATCGCGCTTAAAATTCTGTGATGTGTATACAGGGTGAATTTTTTTATTATACAAAAATTGAAAAAATCTAGTAACTCCAAAAAATTATACTGTATGCTTCTTTTTCTATCTTTTATATTTTGACGCAAAAGTAATAGGACGTTTTATACCATCTATGTAATGGGATATAAAACTGCATATGCAGATGCGTCAACAGTTAACTGCTTGGGCAATTTGGGGTTATAATGGACAAGTATGGGTACAGATGATAATTTATTTTTTATTTCCTGAAAAGATGCTTCACAAGATTTATCCCATATCCATTGGTTAAGTAAATTTTTGAAAGGATATTATTATACATTATTAGTAACTGTTAGTTATTTAGTATTGAAATTGTAAATATTCTGAATTAGTATTTAAAAAGCTGTTTAAAAATTATATTATTTGTCAAAAAGAATAACGTACAATTTTCCAGAGCAAAACTTGGTAGCACATTCCATAACTCATATTTAGGTAGGTTGAGTAATAATGAGGTCAATTCTACTTTCTCCTGGGTTAGATATTCTACAGCTCATGACGCAGTATTGGCAGATGTTCTATTGTTTTTTTATTAATTACCTGGTAACAGTAAGAGATTTAAAGAAAAATAGTAAGAATATTTTATTTCTTTAGTCCAATATATCAGCTATTAATATAATGGCACTCATTTTTTTAACAACGTGTATATGAGTTAAATATCATAGGATACAAAGTTTAATCCAGTTACTTTTTATCTATCTATACAAGATCAAAGCATTAGGACAGCGGTCCATTCCCTTGCCTCATTAAGAGAGCGATTGTCTTGGTCAAGATCGACTAAAATCAAATTAAATTTGCTTTGAGAACTCGAATATGTAGAATCATTCATTATCACCCAGATGACCCAGTTTGCGGTAAATTAATCTTCTCTATTGTATGTATTGTATAACCTTCCTCTTCAAAGAGATGAGACATCGAGTTATTGAAATATAAACTCAACTACTATGCGATATAAATGTATTGGGTCTTCACTTTCAATGCTAATTGCAAAAACTAAGAGGCTAAAAATGTTGTAAAAAACAGGTTTATTTGTTTGGACATATGTTAATATCCTGTAATAGTTTTAAAATGATATTTTTTAAACTTACCAAGTTTCGCATTATTATATCTAAAAATGACCCATTTTTATGCGATCTCTGGACACAAGTTTAATTATCTAGAACTTCATGAATTATTAAGATATTCAAACGAAATTTGCAGTGCAGATAGAAACATATGTCTATTTTCACACTGTGTAAAGAATTTAAAAAAAAAATAAGGACCATTTAAAAAATATTTGGTGGTATCATTGTATATCTTAAACGAAACGATTTTAAAGTTTAATTTTTTTACAATAAATATGTTTCAATGTCTGGAAAATCAGTGTATAAAAAATCTCAATAAAAATTTCGAGATATTTGAAAAAATAAATAAATACGGGAAAACAGTCAAGTTTATCCTCCTGATTGTTTTTCTTGTGATATTTCGTTAATACTTGATAGTAGTTTTATTAGTTAGTTTTTGATAAACTAATTTGCAAATACCTTTATATCGAAAATGATGACGAAATTCGGTACATATATTTTATATTATCATTCAATATTTCAAAATCTGTAATACCTATTTTCATAAAATTTTAACACACTACAGTAATAGTCTAAGAGCTGGCTACATAAAAAAGCAAGGTATAAGGTACATGAAATCTGAATAGCTAGAGAGGTTCCATTAGTGCTCTCGAACACCGAGTGGCTAGTCTGCCAGCACGAATAGGAAGATTAAGGCGGGGGCGGACGGTCAAAGATGACAAATTTTACAATGAAAAAAATGATAATGCTCATGGATAAAAATTATTGGGAAGTGAAGTATTTGTTGCTACGAAACGCGGAAAATTATTGGCAGACGATTTCGTGGAAGAGAAATGGCCGGCAGACTTCAACAAAGCGGCGTTATCTTTAGTGAGAAAAAATGATAAGCCTCATGATTAAAAATTTTTGAGAATGATTGTTAAACTGTTGAGGAAGCTATGTTATCAATGGCAGACAAAAAAAATGGAAGACAACATCGGGGCAGACTGTATTGAAGAGCGCGGTCTCGATCGCGCTTAACGAGTTAGTTCGGTACGTTGCGTTATAACGATTTATTATTTTGTTAATTATATTATGAGGGCAATAAGTTAACAATTCCTATATTATACAAGCGCTAAAAGATATGTTTACCGTTAAAATAATTTTTTTATTAACAAATAATACAAATAAATTGTAGACTTATTCTATTTCGCTGTTTGTGTCGGATTTATCGTACTGCATATCTTCTTCGCTTTCGCAATCGATGTCATCCTCAGCTTGGATTTCGTTAACATCTGTTGAAAAACAAAATTAAAAATTAAAAAATGGCTATTAACAAATATAAGAACGAAAGCGTGTGGAAATATTTGTACCTTCAGGCTGTTCTTGATCGATAATAACGTTTTTAACGCTAGATGGTATCTGAGGTCCATCGAACCATTGGAACTGGTATTTGGAGTCGACTATTACCCATCCACAGTCTTCTGGTATCAAATTAGTCGAAATTTTCTTGTGAGCGTGGCTCCACAATCTGGCGATATACATGGATCTTAAGAATTGTGGTATTAATTCAGCTGCACAAGGAGGTATCGATGAAGCATCAAAATTTTGTCGTTTTTTTTTAATGGTTTGTTGACGTTATTGACTTTTGTAATTTTTTTAAAAAAGCGCAAAACGAGCATTATCTACGGAATCAAGTGATTTCATCGTATAAAGTGAACAAACAAATTTTTCAATATTTCGAAATATAGTAAGTCTTATCACAATCTTCATTGCTTAATTCAGCAAATGTGCGTTGAAATTGTTCGCTTAACAGTAATAATTTTAAAGGACGCTGTTTTCCTTTTCTAAAAAAAGCTGGATTGAAATCACATCCAGTGAATGCATGAAACTCTGAAAAGATTTACAAAATAATTCTCCGTGTCTATCATAAAGTGCTGACAAGTCAATTACACGCTGTTTGCTTAAAATACCCGTTTGAATCCAAACTTTACTATTCTTTTTTAGCTTATCCATGTTGGCTAACATTATAATAGGTATGTCCGTGTCGGAACATTTTATTCCTCCGGAATATTGCACGCGTGAAAAACTATTTTCGTATCAGCTTCTTCATGAGCTTCTAGCATGTAGATATCATTTATAACACTATATGTACTGATGTAAATAGTATATGTACTGATATTTGTAGAAATGTAGAAACTCAGTCCTATATTTCTTTTTTTGTATGCGTTCAAAGTGAGGGCTTATTACATTTGAATCGCATAGTAGTACAGGGTGATCAGTTAACGACGATTCAAGTCATTTCCTCAAAAGCAGCTAAAACAATTAGATCTAAAATGATTATCATTTAGTAACATATCCGAATTAAAATTTAATTTTCTTCTAACAAATTATGGGCAACAGGACGATAGGTCAAATAAAATTTCTACTTTGCCTACGTTTCGTTTTTTGTGCATAAACTTCCTCGGTTATAAATAGCCAAATTGATATAAATATGACTTTAATTTCGAACACATCAGAGAATTTTGTGACGTACGCAACAACAACAAAATTGGTCACTTTGGCACCCTTTACTATAGCAGCGGTACTTTGCACTTTTATAACGGTACGGTCTCGAGCACCAGTTCCTGTCTTAAAGTGTAGGAACACCACTATATTCTATCAGTGGTTTGACAGAAGCTAGGAAGGATAACTCAGTGAAGAAACGGTATGTCCAGTGGTCTGTGTGTATGGTAGTCGATTGCGTAGCAATGGACAACTTCACTTTACCTGCCGAACATAATTCTCGGTGTACAAAGCGATTTATTACTTATACCTTTGCCATAAATAAAAAGCACACATTCAATTTTACTTACTCTATTTTATTTAAGACTACTTCACGGAAGATTAAAAAAACTATAATAAATAAATACAACAGTTATGTTTTAATGCAACGTACATTCTAAGCTATATTACAACTCGTGCTAATGGCGTCGCATCGTTGGGCCATTTCTACGTCGCATGCAATAAGCACTCATGGTTTGCACTTGTTGTATAAATAATAAGTATTAAATCCTGTGATAAGATATCGTTGTTAATTTTCATTTCTTCTGTTACGATAATTGAACGATTTTGTATAACTCATTTTAATGTAAAACTGACTATAATTTATTAGTTTTATAGCTTATTACTAAAAATCGAACAGCAAATTTTTTTAGAATTTAAATTAATACAGAAAAAAAATTACACATTACCGAGAAACAAATAATTTAAATTTCGCGGCGTAGAGCGTCGTGAGGATTTTTTTAAAATGAACTAAAATTTTAATTTAGTTTCATTAAAAGGGGGTTATGCAGGTCAGAAATTTCGAAAAATTTGATTTTCGGTTTTTTGCATATTCGTATAGTGCACAGCCTTATCTTTAATAATCTGAAAAAATTTTTGAAAAATTTTGAAAACTGACCGATTTACAGCGGTTTTCGTAGTACCCTTCCCCGGGCGGTTTCGGCCCAAGCGCCGCGGGAGCCTATTGTACTGGAAGCGCGCAAAGTACGTAGCTTTCTGTAACCCAGGTACTTATACCTGGATTATAGATGACTAATAGAAAAAAGACTTAGTTTCTCTCTCGAAACTATATTTTTTTGGACGGTGTACGTGATATCTCGAGAACCGTTAATCCGATTAACACCAAATTTTGACACAATGTTCAGTATGAAATTTGCAACAATCTGTGCCGTGGGTTTTTTGATATCTTTCACCATTTGCTTATTATTAACAATTGAATAAAGTGAAAATTGACTTTTTTTTCCAACTACTGCCACAAATCGAATTTTTTAATTTTTCAAAAACCCACGGCAGAGATTGTGGAAAAGGGTATAAATGACTAAAAAAAAATTTTTTGCGTTTGTTTCAGATGCATACAGTTCCAAAAAATCCGGTACACCGTTTAGGGACGGCAAGAAAATGCGTTTCAACATTTTTTATTGCAACTTTTTTTTTATGTAAAAATTGACAATAAATTTTTAGATAATTGAGACATTGCTTTTTAATTTAAGACCATTCCCATGTTTCTATGTTCAATAGTCGAGCCGCAATTAATTCCCAAAAAAAGTTAGCATTTTTCGCCGCGTGACCTGCATAACCCTCTTAAACGATGATATTTTTAGATCTAATTTATCTTTTGCCAATTTTGAGGAAGAGACTTGTGGCGTTGTTAACTGAACACCCTGTACTAACGTTAATATTAACTTGATTGTCATTACAACCTTTTAGGATTCACAGAAACTCACATGACTTTCTCTTTAATTCGACTGATTCAACCAGTTGAGTATGATGTGTACATGGTATGGCATTAACAATTGCAAGCTAAATAAGTAGAACGAAACCATTTACTGTATAATCACGTAATAAATTGTTTAATATGTAACTCGTAATCAGTAAATACACCAACTAGAAACTACACATAACAATTTTCTCTAATGGTACTAAACAAAACTAATTCTGAATCATAGTGTTGTGCATTATCTGGCTAATTTTATCTAGGACCTCCATGATAAATACTTATTATATCAGTCATTGACGGCTGTTTTAGTTATGTAAGTTTTATTACACCACTAGGGTGTAATGAACTCATTTTGATTTTTAAAAATTAAAAACAAAGGGATGTAAAAATTTATTGAAACTAGAAACAACACAACAATTATTTGTTATTATAAATATTAATGACATATTTTTTGCGTGTTGCCAGATTTATACTAGCTGAAATAATTAGTTCTGCTGTATTGTGACCGCTTATTTCCAATGACGACTTGTTCATGTAACTACTTGTCGAGGTTTCGTCTTCTCAAAAAATCTTCATTGCTGCTTTGTCGACAACCGTGTTAGATTTCTAACCACTATGGCGCTTTACAGGTCTGCTTCTGAGTCTGCAAGCATGGAAGTAGAAGAGCGCCTGAAAAAGTGTCCAGTGTACTCCTCCGGATGTGATAACATCAAAAATGCAACAATGGATTTTCGCATACTGCCAAAAATATTGATGCCAACAAGCTGCTTTATACAGGACTTTTTCCCATATCCAACGAAATATCTTCCATGAACAGCATACTGTCATCATATTAATTCCTTGGATGTGACCAGATTTTACAAAAAATTCTCGGGAAATTTTGGTTTTAGTGTTTAAGATTTCTATATGAAAGACAATTAAGTGAGCTCTTCTTTTCTGCATACTCCAGTAATTCCAATTATTATTAATACATCCTGGAAAGAACATTACTACTAAAATTATATAAAGACGCTACAGATTTAATTTTTATGTCATGCCATCCTACTTTCATTTAGTTGTAAAATTTTTCATTATGCAGTTTTTTGCCAGTATGAAAAAATAAAAGCTTCAGATTAGACCGAAATTTTAAACTCTTTTCTTCTCAATTAACATAAATTTATAAATTAGAGAAATACTTTGAGCATATCTTCCCTTAGTAAGGAAAAATTGTTTCTCGTCAGCTTTCAGGAACCTCACAATCTCATCTTTCGTAAGTATCTTCGATTTCTTAGGTCTGTACCCCTCCGACTGCAGTTTTAAAAATGCAGTCAATAACTAGTCGAAAAACTACAGATCTTCCTTTGATCTTTCTATTCACTGTTGAGGGCAATGGTTTTTATGAAAAAAAGTGGAAATAAGCAAATATAATCATTTACTTATATCCACTTTTCTTTTCATAGAAGCCGTCGCCCTCAACATGAAAGAGAAAACCCAAAGATGGAGGACCTGTAGTTTTTCGACAAATTATTGAAGACACTTTCACATCCGTTTGAGTTTTCACTTTTTTCTCACCACACCATTTAATAAACTGCTCTTAAGTTTTGTCATGCTGCAGTCTTGATATTCCTGGTAATGACATAGACATGGCACTGGTCGCAGATTCTGCCATGTCCCCAGGATAGCATTTCTGAGTCACTCATTATGCTTTCTGTTATTTTAGCTGGATTTTATGACTAAGCGTTATTTAAAACATCTTGTTACTTTGATTTTGGATCAAAGTGTTTAATTGACTTTTAATAGTCATAATACTTATAGTTAATTAAATGTCTAATCATATTTTTTTGTAAAAAAATCGAGTTTTATTAGTTTTTTCTTATTCAGGCATAGATAAAATGTACCTATATTGCACGTGGGCTAAAGCATATTACTTAGAGTACTCATATGATTACCACAATTCAGTTAACGACCTCATCGTTGCAATACTACTACTAGTAATGATGCTCTTATCCCACTAATAATGCAAATAACTATTATCTAGATGAATCATCCATGTAATATATGATTATCTTCAACCCTGCAGTAGACGTGTCTATTTTTACAGCTTCACTAGACGCGTCGGACTAACAG
This sequence comes from Rhamnusium bicolor, assembly GCA_029963845.1. Taxonomy (NCBI): domain Eukaryota; kingdom Metazoa; phylum Arthropoda; class Insecta; order Coleoptera; family Cerambycidae; genus Rhamnusium; species Rhamnusium bicolor. The sequence continues at coordinate 121,518 of JANEYF010004926.1, forward strand.
TCCGATTTTTAAATAAGGGTCAAGGTGAGGTCATGATCAATTTTTTTTTACAAAGTAATATTAACTTTATACACATTAGTAATAAATTGCGTCACACAAATTATTAATATCAGTTCTGCATGATTTTTTTTACTTATTTAAGGAAAAGGGTAAAAATGGGCTAATTATTTTTCTACTACGAAAATTAAAAAAAAGTTATTATGTTATATTTCTTCTAAATATGAACAAAACGTAAATGAATAACAATATTATAAAATAATTTGATCTGTTAAGTCAAAATATGTTTTTTATAATCTAGTTTTCACTACACGTTTGTCACAAGTAATGCTTGCATGCTCTAAACATAAGTATCTTTTGCAGAAAATGCAAAAATATTTTGTAGGTCTATTTTTCTTTGATTCACAAATACTGCAATGACCCCTTTTGTTACTTCTCAATTGTGCGGGGGCAGCTTCTTCCTCCGTACCACAAAGTTCGCGAAGTCTCAATTTTAGGTTTCTCGGTAAGTTTGGCAAAGTGGACGTATTTTCTGAAAGTCATAAACTAATGACTGGGCAAGTTCTAAAACGAAATTTCTGCATTTAATTTTCGGATCAGGATTATTTGCAAAATATATAATTAGGCTATTTATCCCGCAACATTCATCAGACTATAAAATATCCTCTAGTATTTCTGGCGACGTTATATCGAGCACAATATTGATCCACCACGTCTACTCCAAACTTTGTTGAATTATACCATTCAATGATTTCGGGTTTCTTAGTAGTGTTATTTATAGCATCATCATCGTAAATAGCTGAAATAAGCAGTACTTTTTTTCTTGTTGGGTATGGAAGATGCCAATGTACAATTTTTTCTAAACGCAAACATGCTCGATCCAACTGGTTGATTCCCTTGCACAAATTGTAAGGGCAATTTCATTTCGTTTTTACGGATTGTCCCTAAGAGAGTTAATTGATGCGAGTTTAGACTGTCAGCAAGTGGCAAACTCGTAACCCAGTTGTCAGTCGTCACATTTCGTTTTGAACCAACAGATTATGGAGTGTAGAGAAGGAGGAACGTCTCTTATGGACGGTACGTTCAAAATGTGGTCTGAATTCTGTAAGGTATGAGATGTGGCGCTGATCGTATTATGGGATTGAGTCTGAAGTTAAACACTTACTATATCTCTGAAACTAGCTCAGATTCTATAAACTAACGAAAACATAATATTATGTAGGTGTTGAAAAGAATTATACAGCGTAAAAAAATAATAAAAATAGTAAAAACAAAATCACGTAGAATACCTCCTGTAAATCAGCGCCACCTATTCTTCCATCGAAAATCCGATCACATTTTTTTAACACGGAGACGTTTCTCCTTCTCTGCACTCCATACAACAGATGTTCGCACAAACGTTCTACTATACATTTTCCACTATTTTCTTTTCGGTAGGGACCGTCCGGTTGCATACCTATATAAAATTCCATGCTACTTGTATAAAATATTTTGGCATCGCAGAGGGCGAACATATTTATACCATATTTATTTGGTTTGCTAGGTATATATTGGCGAAACCTACATCGGCCTCTAAAACCTTCCAACTTTTCGTCTACAACGACGTACTCAAAGTGAATATAATTCTTCTTGCAATTGTCAACGAACTTGTCAAAAATTTCCCTGATAGGTGTCAATTTGCCCAATTGTTTAAGCTGATCGCGAGTGTCTTTATCATCAAATCTGAGTTATCGTAATAGAAATCGGAACCTGCCTATTCTCATTGTTAGACGAAATGCTTCGATCTCTGTGCCGTCGGTCTTCCATAGATCTTCAGTATTCAGATGATTTGCTCTACGAATACTAGCAAGATAAAGTAAGCCAAACAATGCCTTAATTTCAAGAACATCAGTTGTCTTGTGGTCCCTATCACGAACGAATTTTTCAGATACAACTTCTATTTTTTGGTTTGTGCAAGTAACAATTGTATTGAGAATTTCGTCACTGAACAATATATTCCATATATCTAATGGGGTTTTAAAATGTCTAAGATTGCGAGGTTCCCCTGGAAGCATTTTTTTATTATATTCTCACTTCGTGTTTTTATATTTTTATTGGGCGCACTAAGTTTTTTCCACTTGGTAACTCCATCTTTACCTACAAAAATCGGATCATTATTATCTATAAAATCATCACCTTCGACTTCATCCAAATCTTGTTCCCTGCAGGGTTAAACTCATCTAGATGACGAAACAATAAATTATCTATTATATTATCTCAGATGAAATTTTTGTTAACTTTTATCTAATAATAATTTTCCGTTAGTGCCGCCATTGTCATCAAAAACAAGTACGAACTACCTTAATAATTGAAATAACAGTAATAACACTGGCCGACACAGTTTTTGTAACATAGTTGATACTACTGCTTTTATATTGTTAATACCTCCCTATTAACTGAAAATATCAAGTCCTAATACGGACCATTTTTGTGTGAACACAATTGCCGGGTAATACATTTTATGATGGGTCGGCAGTTTTAGAAGAGCAAGTTAAAAAATGTAGGACATTTTCGGTATTAGTCTTGTTTTGACCTTCCAAGTACCCAATTGTGTTTGTTAGAAAGTGTTTTCGTTTGTCTACATAACTCTGTTACGACATAAATGTCCAGTCAAACGCGCCGAAGTAGCAAAACCTCACCAGGGAAGTTTTGTTACATTTATGGAGATTTCAGGTCACTGTCTGAAAATATAAAAACGGTATTTTCTATATTTTGGAGTTTTAGTCGGAGATTAAGACAAGCAGTGGACTCCGCACGTTTGTTCTGTAAGTTGTAGCGTGTCACTAGTGCAGTGGAAGAAAGGGAAAAGAAAACGCATACCTTTTGCGGTTCTAATGGCGAGAACCCACCAATCATTTCGATGATTGCTATTTTTGTGTAACAAGAACTGAGGGTATTCCAAAAAAAGAAAAACAAAAAATCAAATAGTGCAGTGGAAGAAAGGGAAAAGAAAACGCATACCTTTTGCGGTTCTAATGGCGAGAACTCACCAATCATTTCGATGATTGCTATTTTTGTGTAACAAGAACTGAGGGTATTCCAAAAAAGAAAAACAAAAAATCAAATATCTGAATTTGCCATCAGCCCTAAGACCTGTTTCTCACAATTCATCAGACCTCAACAGTACTAATTGCGCCTTGTAACGACTCTTCAGATAGCCTAGACTAGTGTGCCGACCCTTTCGATATTCCAAAAAGTTTTAGTGACCCTCACTTAGTTACTCAAAATGATTTGAATGATTTGATACGTGACTTGGGTCTATTAAAACAACAAGCAGAACATTTTGGTTCTCGACTTAAGGAGTGGGACTTACTGGCTAAAGAAACAAAAATTACGATTTTTAGAAAGAGAAGTGCAAAGTTTTCTGCATTTTATAATATGGAAAATTATTATGTGCCTATATTGATATTGATGGTTTAATGCAGGAATTTAATATAGAGCATTCCCCTTGTGAGTGGCGCTTATTCATAAATTCCTCTAAATACAGTTTAAAAGATATATTACTACATAACGGAAATTTAAAACCATCTATACCAATTGTCCATTCGGTAACATTGAAAGAAGATTATGACGGTATGAGCACCATTTTAAATAAAATTAATTATAACAAATATAAATGGCAAATATGTGAGGATTTAAAAGTAAAAGCCATTTTAGTAGTGCTTTAAGGAGGCTTTACTGCTGTTTTCTTTGTTTGTGGGACAGTCGTGCAGTAAAAGAACATTATGTGAAAATAATTTGGCCGGGAAGGAAAGAATTTGAACCAGGAACCAGTAATGTTAAATAAGTGCCTCTTGTAGACACTAAAAATGTTGTTTTGCCGCTTCTTCATTATTAAACTTGAGCTAATGAAATATTTTTTGAAGGGTAAAGGATTTAAATACCTTTTTCCCCAATTAAGTGACGCCAAACTTAAAGAAGGCATTTTTATTGGTCCTCTAATTAGAAATGTGCTTCACGATTCAGATTTTAAAAGAACACTCAACAGATAGGAACCCAGAGCTTGGAGCTCATTTGTAAGCTTAGTCAGGGGATATTTAGGGAACAAGAAGGATGAGAACTACAAGCAACTAGTAAGCAAACTCTTAGATTCGTACCAAACGCTTGGTTGCCGTATGTCCTTAAAAATTCACTTTTTGTATTCTCATTTAAATTTTTTCCTGAAAATTTAGATGCGTTAAGCGACGAATAAGGAGAAAGATTTCATCAAGATATCAGGACAATAGAAATTCGTTGTCAAGGATGATGGAATCCAGCCATCATGGGTGTTTACTGTTTGGTTCTTAAAGCGAGACGATTTGACCCCCATAAAAGAAAAAAATTAACTGAGCAAATGTGTTTCAGAAATTGTTCTTTATCTTTGTTGATATGTCTATGTAAGATTAATATTATGCCATATGGATCATTGATATACCAGGTGTAACAGGATTATGCTACACCCCCTTTTTCCTTTAGTTTTGAAGATAATTGATTGAAATTTGGGATATCTTATATACATAATAAGCAGAACTATTTGACATACAAGCAATTTTTTTCACTTCCGGTTTCGGTTAGTGACACTACTTTCGATTTTTAAACAGAACACCGTTATATTATCACATTTTTGAATTCTGCATAATTTTCTGAATCTAACGATATCAAACAAGTGACATTTCAACCGTCAATATTTTTTATAATATAATTTTTAGTTTTCCATTTAAGTGTGCCATGACTGTTCCGATTTATTCTAAATGACCCGTGTAATGCTAGAAAAATAGAAATCCTGTCATAAATACTAAATTACGTGATTTATGAGCAAATAAATTTCATCAAAATGGTTTTTGGGGCCAAACTCAATTTTTTCGAATGGAACCATATTGGTACATTGGTACCATTTATTAGTACAATTAATAAGGAATTTATTCATATGTCGTATTAAAATGTGCTATAAATACAAACAAAATTACAGCTAAAAGAAAATAATAAAATACAATTTTGTTCTAATTACCATGTTATACATAAGGTGGCTTTGGAATATAAAAATGAACACAAAACATTACAACAGTTGTTCAAAATGCTGTCCATTAACGTCAATGCACTTCTGCATTGCATAGCTGTTTCTCGAAGAACGTTCGCCAATTGCTGGGTCGTTATGCTATTAAGTGCTCGTCTTACTCATAGTTCCAGCTCTTCACGGGTTGCAACGGCGGTTGCGTAGACAATATTTTTTAAATGACCCCAAACAAAGAAATCAAGGGGTGTTAAATCAGGTGACCTTGGAGGCCACTTCACAGGACCATTCGTCGAAATTACGTTTTGTCCGAATTTCCGTTCAAGATAATCAATTACTATCCTTGAATAATGGAGAGCAACGCCATCTTGTTGGAAATACATTACCATACCGATTATTACAAGCCAAACATTGAAACCGAACCGCACTTGAAAATTACCCTCCCGTAATAAATTTTGATTTTCTTATGACCAATATTTTGTATTTTGTCGCTTAAAAAATCCCAAATATGTAAATGTAGACTCGTCCGAAAATAAAATCATTCCTAAAAAATCATTGTTTGGCTGCACGTTATTTTGCAAAATCCAATTGCAATATTCCATTATACGTTTGTAATCATTTTCGTGCTGGTGCAATTGGTATTCAAAAGATTTATAGTGGTATTTGTGGAAAATTCGGCTTACTGTTTGGTGGCTGATTTTCCAATTTACCTTAAAGAAATAGTCTTATCAACTTCTTCTCGAGCCAAAACATTAATTTTCGCTCCTTCGTCAAGAATGAAATTTTCTTCGGGATCATTGTTGGGCTCACTTCGGAATTGATTTTCAAGACGAATAAAATAATTTCTCGCTGGACATTGTTTATCAGGATATCGTTCGGCATAAAGGTGTCCAGCTGCAACGGTATTTTTTCTACATTTCCCTTAAACAATTAACATGTCCACTTCTTCATCTCTTGTATAAATTTGCGGCATTTTGAACACAATTAACAAGAATTTTAAACAATTTTTAAAGACACAATAAAAACACCGGTAAACCAACAAATGTTTGACAAGCTAAATATTTCATTGTCTTCAAAGCCACCTAAGTTAGTTACTCGTTAACATTTTTAATTAGATCAAAATTGTATTTTCTTATTTCTTTTAGCTGTAATTTAGTTTGTATTTATCGCACATTTTAATATGACATATGAATAAATTCCTTTTTAACGATACTAATGAATGATACCACGGTACCAATATGGTTCCATTTGAAAAAATTTAGTTTGGCCCCAAAAACCATTGATTGACTTTATTTGCTCATAAATCACGTAATTTAGTATGTTTGACAGGACTTCGATTTTTCTAGCATTATACGGGTCATTTAGAATAAATCGGAACCGTCATGGCACACTTAAATGGGAAACTAAAAATTATATTATAAAAAATACTGACTTTTGAAATATCACTTATTTGGTATCGTTGGATTCAAAAATTTATGCAGAATTCAAATATGCAATAATATACAGGGTATTCTATTTAAAAATCGAAATTTAATGTCACTTCCAGCGAAACCGGAAGTGAAAAAAATCACTTTTATATCAAAAAGTGCCGCTTATTATGTATATAGGATATCCCAAATTCCAATCAATTATCCTCAAAACTAAACGAGAGAAGGGGTGTACCATGATCCTGTTACACCCGGATATATATATATATATATATATATATATATATATATATATATATATATATATATATATATATATATATATATATATATATATATATATATATATATATATATATATATAATAAATGCCACTCAGGCAAAAAGAAGTAGCTATACGTCTACGAGTGTACCATACAAATACCTTACTAGGCCCTTTTAAATTATAAAATTGCCCAGGCACTTTTCATTATTTTCCTCTTGAATCTCTTTTCGCCAGAGAGGAATCTGAGATATTTCTTATTTGAATAACCCAAGATACTGCTGCGAAAATACTATTCATTCCGAGCTGTTTTCAAGGATATCTATCTCACGTGTCCCTATTTGTGCATATTCCCGAGAAATTTACAGAAAATATTGTGGTTGTCATCGACCCTCTCTTACCTTATTTATCTGTAAACAGTTCCAAGGAAGCTTTTCATACATGAAGAACTTATTTGCATAGTCTATATCCACGAATACATTTCACTTTCTTGCTTAAAAAGGTTACTTTGAATAATATAATGTAAATTTAAATTTCAAATTGTGTTGTTTTCATAAATTACATAATACGCCTTTTTGGATGACATTTGTTTATAGACACAAAAATAAGGAAATATAACTTCTTACCCCAAAGGAAACACAATATTAATATTATTCGTTTTATAGTAAATATAAAAAAAATGTGCTGCATTATATATCAAAAGCTTACCCTATTTTAACTATTAGTTACAGTATTATTATCCACCATATTTCCAAAGGTATTTCCTTAATTTATCTATGACTGGTCTCCCCTTTATACCTACATTAATTTATTAATTTTCCCTCTTTATAACTGGAAAAATTCGCATTTTTTTCAAATCGCGGATTAATTAATAAAGACCGCGAATGAATCGTAGATTCCAGGTTCGTACATATCATGTCATATATAGGTATACAACATGGTGAAAAATACGAGACGTTTTTATAGAAGCATAATTTTAACCCTGTTACTGCGGTGCTGGATTGCGCTATATGGGTCATTGTTCTGATGCAACTGAGATAATACCTTGCGGCAATATCAGCTTCCCGCAGTTAACCCCCAAAGCGGTGCTTGTTATTCTTCGTCTTTTTTTTTAAGTTTTAAGTTAAGCCCCGACTACTCGCGGGACTTTTGTCCGCTGAGTAGTTGTTTCCTGCTGCGAATCTTATTCAGTATATAGTTTAGCCCACCAGGGTTAGAGGTCGAAGCTCTTGGTACCTGCTTTGCAGGTCGCTATCAGTCACAAAGACATCAGTGATGTCCGACTGGTAGTAGCACTGACCACAAGAGGGATAAATATTATCGATCATTATGTCTTTATTTTAAATACAAAAACAAAAAAATTTTTGTTACTGAATGTAAACATTTTTGGTTTAGTGAAACATCTGGATCAATAGGTTAACATTAAAACATTCTGGATATTTTCAATATTTTTGTCATCAGAAGTGGAGCTATTGTCAGATTCGTCATTCTGATAATTAATTTCCTCACAATCTTCTTCATCTCTATTCATTAAGATAATTCGTCCTCACGAAGACATTTTGAGGCAGTTTTGATTATATAAATGGATTCTGAGCGACAGGCGTCAAATGTTAACTCCTGAACATTTAGAACAGATGCTGCTAATTTACTGGACCTCTAGAAATTATTACTAGTATGTAGTGTTTTGTGTTCAGTGAAATATTTATTGCTCCTATTATTTTGGACACTACACAATCTCCAACTGAAAAGTAATAATTTATCATACTCTTTATATGTATATGTCAGCCCTGGATTTTGCATCATGTATGATTTACTCTCAGACTTTATTAATTAATTAATTACAACGCACAATTATGTGACCTTCATTTTTTCAAGGTTTGATTTTGTTGCTATTGCAATTCTTTTTTAATAGCGACCTATCTTTTGACATCTTTAAAATAAGCATTTTTTTGCCTTTATAGATTATTGTACTGAACATTTTTTTGAGAAAAATTATCAACCTAAGATAACGGTTTACAGGCAATATATTAAACAATTTATTCATTATTTTACAAAATACATTAAAATGGTAATTTAGATTTAGAATAAATGCTCAAAATGAACTCCACTTATAGCCTGCCAACGGTCCAATTGATTTCAAAAACGTTCTAAGCAGTTATCCATGGCTGTGTAGCGTATTCACTTCATCTCGGTTTTTAATCAAGATTTCACATCTTCTAAATTTTTTTTATATAATTCTTATATGCCTTATTTTTGATATACCTCTATTGAAATAAATCAAGGAACATTAGATCGGGATACCTAGCAGGCCATTCTATGAATCTATCGGGAAATACCTAATTTACATATTCCCTCATTTGTACCCAATAAAGCGACGGGGCACCATCTTTCCGAAGCCACAAACTATTTCCATTGAGAAATAAGGCGGCGCATGCAGGTATTACGTTATTTTGTAACACATTCTTGATCAGTTAAATTTTAATGTGTAAGAAGCGGTTCAATGATATGACCCAATAATATCTCCCCAAATATTTACCTTTTGTGGGTATTGCATGTGTTGGAAAAGGTTAGAAAAACATAGATATATTAATTAAATCAATTATTACTAGTATAGAAGTGGTTAAAAAATCATAATACGGCAATAATAAGAAATGAATGGATTAAATAAAATAGTACCTGAATAATGTTTAAGTAAAAAACAAAGTAAAACAACCTGTACCTATAATTTATTTTAGTTGTCATTAACTTCTTTAAAAATCACTTCTCGTATTGCACAAATACGAATAATTATTCACCTTGTTTGCAAATACAACCTCTCTTGCTTTGTAACGCATCAATTACAGGCCTCCGGCCTCTGATTATGTTCTCTATTGTTATTAATTATATCTCTCTAATTTCAGTAATCAACAATTAGACTTAGAATACAGTTATAACATACGAGTAGATCTACAATTACTTACCATTCCGTCTCCTATGTTATTGATGACACATGGTACCAGAGCCGTGGACCCTGTTTGTGAGGTCACGACTGTATTGTTTTCAGTCGCAAAGTGAACTGGAGGACTCTCCAAAGGTGGAAATGAAGCACCGACTTCATTTAGTTCTCCTCCACCATCGTCGAGGTCCAAGTCAGGATCTGCAATAAAATAAGGAAATGGTAATAAAAATACGTTGTTTTTACGTGTTAGTGATACCTGATATAATAAGTAGAAATTTAAACAAAATACTAGAAATGTGAAGAAAATTCGATTTTTTTATAGATTTCAAATTTGCCATTGACTTTAAAAAGTTTAATATATGCGTTATGCAAATAGGGTGCTTTTCTCATGAAATAAGACTTCTTCCCAGCGAACATTTTCCATAAAATTTGCTATAATTCGACTTGGTAAAAGATGAAATTACTTATTGAGGTAATTACGACGTAAAATTGACTGGAAAAAATAAACTTCCCATTGAAACTTATCAATTAAACTTACTCAATATTTAAATTTACGTAAACAGTACGAATAAATCTACCTCATACAATATTTAGCTTTAAAGTAATGTTAGCCAAAGCAGTAAAGAAAAACAATTAAAAAAATCTACCACAAGATACCTTAAAGATAAATTTCGAAAGTCGAAGTAGGTAGTATAATTATATAATATTTACCTTTTTGGTGAATAAAAATCGTCATAATGATAGAATATTCTAACTACGTAGATTTTGTTGTAAATTCTACGTAATTTATCCCTACATAGTAACATATTTGGTCGCCTTTATTATGCTACTTTAAGGTAATATTAGGTCAACAACGTCGATAAATTTTACCTAGCTTATCTACCTGATTTCAACCAATTAGTCGATTATTCTTTGTAGTTATATTTTCAACGGCAGTTATTTTAAAGTCAAATTAGCGCACGACGCCATATTTTTTTACCACAGGCGGAGTAGGAATCGAAATTGAAATTTTCAAAATAAACTTGTATGAAAATGAACTGACGAGAAGGTTAAAAAAATACATAATTATACTTGTTACGTAATATTCAACAAGTATTACATACTTTTGGCTCAAATTATTATTATCATTTTTTTTTACTTGAAAATCGGAATTTTGTTATTGATGATTATTTTGGAGGCGCTAGGTTACTTTTGGAAATATAAGTGCTAGAATCCACAAAAAAAATGTTCAGCGCTTTAAATTCAAGAACCGGGAACTGCAGACACTATGCAATTAAATTGGATTTATATTTACCATCGACATTCGTTTATACCTATTCTGTCTTACTACGTTTTAGGTGTCTCCTCAATTTTGTAGGTGACTGGCAACAATGTTGCTACTACTTATAAACAAAAATACCAAATAAGCATAATTTTTTTTTTTTTTTTACTTGAAGTCATTTGCCATTTGCATATAAGTTCGTAGATTCTACCTAAAACTAGTCAACTCGATGTTTAATTGACGTCGAAATGAAGTCAAATGTACCTAAACAGATATTGATAACCAAACATACTGTGCAACTACAAGTAAGACTTTTAATGTAATTTTACCTATTTTAGTTAATTTAACTAAATTTCAACGGCGTTTTGTTTTCCACTAATGTCGGTTCTACGTCGCGTCAACGTAAATTTTACTAAATATGGTTAATTCGAATTTTGCTATTAAATATAGGTAGTTTCGACTTCAAATTAAACCAAAATGATTGCTGGGTTACATCTTTTCATACAGTGTGTCTACGGATGGGGTGGCCAAGAAGTTATTTAGTTATTTAGTTATTTACTAAAAAAAGTTAATCTATATAATAAATTTTATTTCTCTTAAACCCCTAAATAAGCAATCAGATTAAAGCTTATATACGGGGTCTTTCTATATTTAGTGAGTTACGAAAAAAAGTTACTTAATATTAAAAATGTACATCTCTTAAAGACTTCAAATATCTATAAAAAATTTTAATTAATTACGTGGTGTCCCATAGCAGAAATTCAGACTTTATTTTATTTCATTTCTTTACAGAGAGCTTCTCCCAAAATCCTATAAATAGCTATTAAAATATATATTTTAACATCTCAGTGCACAGAAAACCAGGGTCATCAATAAGAACAAGTTTTATAAGGATAGAAAAGATTATTTAATAAAATTACGGCACACCATAAACAGTATTACTGATGAAATTATAAATGTATCAGCGATAAGAATATAAAAAGTAAACAATGAGAAATGAACTTAATTTACTTATAGTAAAAATAAAAAATGCAAAATTCATTTGTTTCATTCCTCCTAATTAATGATAAAAAGTCAGTAATGCGGTTTATGAATTTAGTAGTAATTTCATTAAATATTTTTTCTATCCGTATAAAAATTGTTCATATTGATGACCCTAAATGTGCCCTAGTGTACGCAAGTTAACATATATAGGGGTTTGAGGAAGCTTTGCTACAAAGAAATAGATTTGACAAATTCTCTAAGGTTCTTCCATGGAACATCCTATAACTAATTAAATATTGTTATTCATATTTGGAGTTTTATAAAGATGCACATTTTTTAATAAAGAGTAACATTTTTCCGTAATTCACTAAACATAGATATTTTCACTTCACCTATGGACACCCTGTATATAGACTTAGATCTGGATAGTTATTTAAGGGTATTAAGAGAAGCAGAATTTGATATATAGATTGACTTTTTTCGTAAATGATTAAATAAAGAAGTTTTCCCTCTTGGCAACCCCATCTGTGGACACACTATGTATTTAATTTTTTTCTCTTTTTATCGATTTCAAAAATATGTTATATTATTTTACAGAAAAATTCATATACACTATGTTAATGGATTCCACTACAGCAATGGTGATCAGCAGTTCGAGAGGTTTTTTCTAATAGATGATTTTCAAATGCCCACGTGTCGTTCAAACATAACGCTGTTTCTGGGAACTTGATATAAGTATTTATAATCATCAGAAGAGGAATGAAAATATAACAAATATCAAAATTGATAACCGTAATCTTCCAGATTTTGGGGAAAATCCCATACCACTCTTTCGCCAATGCTTTCCCAATAAAAGTGTCAAATACGGAATAAAACTGTATGAGCTTTCCACACCAGATGGTTTTGTCTTGAAGATTCTTATATACTCCCGAAAAAGAATCGTTGACAAGCCATGCTCAATCAGTGGTTACAAAATTCGCGTAACAGTAACTAGACAAAGGCCACAAGTTGTATTTAGACAATTAATATAATAGTGTTCAATTGCCAGAATTCCTTTACCAAAACAAAACGCATGGCATAGGAACACTAAGAAAAACATGCAAGGGAAATCCAAAACCTGTTATCAATTCTAAACTAAAAAAAAGGAGAAAAAAATCTTTAGGAGGAAGAATAATGTCCTGGTGTTAAAACGGAAAGACAAACGAGAGGTGCTTATAATATCGACAAACTGTTGCATATGGCAAGTCACTAATAAAAGAGGCTTGGAAAAAGGAAAACCAATTGCTGTAAAAGATTACAACCAGAATATGTCTGGCATTGATAGGTGTGACGAGATGGTCTCCAATTATACCACATCTAGAAAGACGATTGGATGGTATCTAAAAGTCTTTTTTTGACTTACTAGATATGAAACAGTACAATAAAGTTAGGCCCAAAAAAACCAGTTAATCACAATTTAGAGATATGGTAGTATTAGATTTTTGTAAAGTACAGACAGCAGTGGGTGCAGTTATTCAACTTAACAAAAAAAATCGTCTAAAATCAAGAACCATTACCCTAAAAAAAACTGAGAAAAGAAAATGTATTTGCTCTTCAAAAAAAACAGAGGAGTCAAACTTTTTTTGTCTACAAAGGTTATAAGGACAAAAATGGACAGACTATTGGACGATGTGTCTTCAAGGGAGTACCATGAAGGCTAGGTTACTTCCCTTTGGAAATCACTTTTCACTTTTCTTTTTGTTTTTTTATAAAGACATTACTTTTATTTGTGCATTCATTAATAATTATCTGATGCATTACAAATATATTGTTTAGTTTATTTTACTTTTTTTATATATAAGAGTACTTGAAATAAATACTTTGATTAAAACTGTTGCTTTCATTTAGATCTCATATATGAGCCATATGGTCTATTTGGCAGCTGTTTATACTATAGACCACTGTCTCATATGTGAGTCGGATCCAAATATCCCAAAGGAACCCCATACTAACATTTTGTACACATACATATCAGTATTTTAAAACTTCGATTTTAGTTACATTCACGACAAAATTAATGTATGGCCTGTGATGCTGAAATTCAAATACCTACTTGGTAGCGAACGTGTTAACACTTTTTAAAAATGTCACCAATTACGATGTTACAAATAATTAACAATCTTATTATTTTTGGAAATAGACAAAAATAGAAATATTATGAGGCCATTGTTATAACGCCATAATACTAATTTTGAAGTATTTTAAAATAATAATTATTGTATAACAACTTCTTGAAAGATAATTCCTCCTTAATCGGTTTTCCACGATTTGCGTAAGAATTATTTTATTACTTATCTCTTGAACTCATATAATTTCTCGCATAAAGCCAGGGTTAAGGAAATTAATGGATCTTATCAATCTCGTTATAATTCTAGCCACCGGGGTTTTTCTTTGATTCCGTTTTATATTAATGGCCGAATTCCACTTAAACGTATCTTTGAAGGTAAGAAAAGCTACTAATGACAATCTGCTTAGACTTTAAAGCTCTTTAATCTGCTATAAGTAGAAAGGAATTATTTAATGTAATGCTGTTGTCGATTTTAACTATATGAATAATATATTGGTTAAATAGTATACGAGGTGTTTCAACAATAACTAGCCACCAAGTTTTAGTCATATTTGTTATTTGTTTGAAAATCATTGAGATGTGTCAACAGATATATCAAGGGGGAATGTTCCTACGTAAAAATCAGCCATGTGTCATATAATCATCAACCCTGCCATTGTTAATTAAAGAAATGAGCTTCACACTTTATCTGTTCAGATAAAAGTGATAAAATTTTCAAATGAACGTTAGAATACACAAAAAAAAAAATGGTGTGAATAAAATTCAACATTTTCTTGTTTAAATTTATTTTATAAAGTTTGAATCAATATCGGTTGGCGTAATTAAACTTAGGTTAATTCAGCCCTTTTTTAAAATAAAGATAGAGCTATTGGGGTTCAAAAACAAAAATAACGACGAAGCCCTAAAGTTTATTGTGGAGTCTGAACCACATCTAGGCATCGACAGTTCACTCCCATCTTAATCCGAAGCAAATTACAATTAAAATTGCTGTGTGAATAACACGTGTGTGTCGTGGCTCTGTGAATTTTTCTGTTTTTCTGTTGCTTTAATAAGTTATTATCTGGTGACTTTTTGTGTAAAGGCAATTATTAGTACATACGTGTGATTAGATTGATCTATATGTAAGTTAGTGCATCCCAGTGGATAGACTTTTTTTGTTTTTTGCTACACTAAAATGTTCAGCTAATAATCAGCAGGTCATGTCTGTGTGCGTTTTTTGTTCGGCTGCGATAAAAAGGAGACCCAGTGTTTCTTGTGTAATATGCAAAAAGCAAGCCCATCCTACATGTATTACTGAAGCGGTCGATATAGTTCAACTACTAAACAGTATAAAGGGTCTCTCCTGGAAATGTAACGAGTGCATTGAAAACTGCATATCAATCAATCAGGCAGATATTAGTAAGCTACTAGAGGATAATGCGTTATCAGTTGTAAATGATAAAATATCAGCTATTCAGTCAGATTTAGCGAAAACTGCTAAAGTTAATTTTCCAGTTACTGTCGAACAACCCAGTTATTCAGATATTCTTAAAAAATAAAACGCAGCCTGCTATCATTGTTCAGCCCAGAAACTTAGAACAGCCACTAAGGCAAACTAAATCAGACATTGCACATAATATCAATCCTTCGTTATCCAATATCCAGCTGTCTAAAGTAAAAAATTAAAAAAATGGCGGTGTCCTAATCGGGTGCAAAAATAGAGAAGATAATGAGAAGAAAAAAAAATAGTCCAAGAGAAGTTATCTCAATCATACGAAGTCAGAGAAGTACATGGTGTCCAACCCAGGGTCCGTATAGTTGGAATGTCCGAAAAGTAACCTGAAGATCAACTATCTGATTATATAAAAAAATGTAACTCTGATTTGTTAGATAATTCTGATGTTAAACTAATTAAGCTGTTTCCATTGTGGAAAAAGAAGGACATTTTTCAATGCATCCTTCAACTTGATAGATGTTCGTATGATAGGATTATTAAGGCTGGTAATTTATTTGTAGGCTTTGACAGCTGTGCTGTTTTTGATGCAGTGGAAGTTTATCGTTGTTTTAAATGTAATGAATTTCATCATTCATCAAGATTTTGTAATAAGCTTATCTCCTGCCCTCTTTGTGGCCAAAATCATGACGTTAAAGAATGTAGATCTAAAGTATCTCATTGCAGTAATTGCGCTAACCTAATAAAATCACAAAATATTGATGTGTCTACTGATCACGCTGTTTGGGAAAAAGAGAAGTGTACGGCATATATCCGCGCCCGTGACAAGCTCCGAAATGACCTGTTGTCTATTCAATAGCAACCACAGGCGTCCCGTGTATCTGTCATTGAGTCTCCCACTAGCGGGTTGAGTCCTTCCTCCTCCTCCTCGCCTTCTGGTTTGAATGTGCGCGATGACTACCTGTCTAATTTTAACATCTATTACCAAAATACTCGTGGCCTTAAAACTAAAACCAGTGATATATTTAATGCATCGTATAGCTCACATTATTCGGCTATCGCACTTACCAAGACATGGCTTGATTCGTCCGTCTATGACAGTGAACTCTTCAGTTCAAATTATAATGTATATCGTTCTGATAGAAACTTTGCTGCTATCAACCGTAGTAGAGGTGGTGGCGTACTACTTGCTGTACGTGATAATATTAGTTCAACATTACTAGATCCTTCCTCTGCAGGTTTCATTAATTTGCCATCAATCGATATTATAGGCATAAAAATTATATCTAACTGTTTTTCAACATATATTTTTGTAATATATGTTCCTCCTATGTTAGCAGTATCGGAGTATGAAAAATTATTTGAGGGAATTGAATCGCTTGATTATTTACACGGATCAAACCTACTTATCATTGGTGATTTTAATATATCTAAATACTCGACCTATCTTAAAGACTCTCATGTCGATCGTCAAATTTTTACATTAAATAACTTTTTAAATATTCTGAATATTTCACAGCATAATTTTATATTTAATGACAATGGTAAGTTACTTGACCTCTACAATAATAATTGTACTGTGGAACAGTCCGCCGATTCATTTGTAAAGGAGGATATCCATCACCCTGCTTTACATATATCCCTTCAGGAGAATGTCAGTTACAATTCAAGAAACAATTTTCCGTCCAATATCAATAATAACTGTAACTATAACTTTCGAAAAGCAAACTTCCCGGTTTTATATAATTTAATGGGCAGCATCGATTGGCAAATTCTTGAAACTTTCTCTAATGTAAAGGATGCGATTGGTTATTTCTATGATAAACTTTATTCTACATTTGATCTTTGCGTGCCTAAATTTTTTGCGGCTAACAAGAGAAAAAAGTATCCTCCTTGGTATAATTCTCTTATAATAAAAAATATTCAATTGAAGGATAGACACTGGCATGCTTATAAAAAAACCAATAATATTCGCTCACTTAACGAATTCAAAATATTGAACATCATATAAAATCTGATATAAACATATCTTTCAAGGACTTTGTTCGTACATCTGAAGATAACATAAAAACAGAACCTAGTAAGTTTTGGTCTTTTATAGGTAATTTGAAGAGATCATCTAACATCTCAAATCAAATGTCCTATAATGGGCAGCAATTCACTGATCCGAATGACATTCTTAATGCGTTCGCGAACTTCTTCTGCAAATCCTATACACCGGCATGCAATTCTAATTATTTGTCAAGTGATCATTATCCTACTTCAACTGTGCACTTACGTGAATTCGAGGAGTGTGAAATACTAGCTGTTTTAAAGAAAATAAAACCGAAAATACAACCGGCCCAGACGGTGTTCCTGCATTTTTACTTAAGGACTGTGCATACGTGCTGGCTTATCCCCTAAAAATTATTTTTAATATGTGCTTAATAAACGGTGAGTTGCCTGACTTGTGGAAACAGTCGAAAAGTCCCATACACAAAAAAGGTGATAAATCTGAAGTTAGTAATTTTCGACCAATTTCCATAATATGTAATTTCTGTAAAGCTTTAGAAATGTTACTTCATGATTATATTTATTTCCATGTTTCCAACAAAATATCGGTATTTCAACATGGTTTTGTGAAAGGACGCTCCACAGTGACAAACCTGGTTTGTGTTACTCAGTTCATAGCTGAGGCAATTGACAATCAGACACAAACAGATGTAATCTACACCGATTTCTCTAAGGCATTTGACAGACTTATACTACTTCATAAACTAAGTAACTTTGGTTTATCTGATCATTTAATTACATTTTTCAAGTCGTACCTACATATTAGGACTCAATATGTAATATTTAATGGGTTCAAGTCTGTTGAATACTTAGCAACATCAGGTGTCCCCCAAGGGCCCATCCTGGACCCTTGTTATTCATAATTTTTATAAATGATATTGTAAACGTTTTGGACGTGAATTGCCTCCTTTATTCCGATGATTTAAAAATGTACTCAGTTGTTAACAGTTTTAGTGATTTTGGAATCTGTTCAACGTCGAGTTTTAAAACTTTTAAGCTTTAAAGCTGACGGTACTTACCCTCCCATTGGCTTTCCTCAAAGTGAGTTATTAGAAAAACATTCTCTGGCAAGTCTTGATACAAGGCGTAAATATTTCTCTCAGGTATTTTTGTTTAAGATTATTCACAATATTACCGATTGTCAAGATATTTTATTTAAATTAAACTTTATTGTGCCTAGAATAACCTCTAGAAATAACTTAACATTCTATCTCCCGACACCTCGTACAAATATTCTAAAATATTCTCCGCTACATACTATTTGTAATAACTGTAATGCCGCTGGCATCCATTTAGATATATTTAATTGCAGCCTTAATAACATAAAAATGTTGTATCTCTAAGTAATGACTTGTTTTTCCCTATAATCATTGTATATTCTCAAAATCCTTAAGGCCATTTTGGTTTGTCAGGTTAATTGTATTCTTTGCTTCTCTTTTCCCCTTTTATTTTGTTTTTTAATTATCTTAGTTTTTTGTAATTAGTATTTTATAATTAGTATTTTGTAATTATCTTAGTACCTATGAACATATTATATTTGTCTATCTGTATTTTTTTTCCTACTCTCCTGTTCTGTAATTGGGTTATTTACCTGTTGAACAGTGTAATCTAAATAAATAAAAAATAAATAAATAAATAAATAAATAAAATAAAAAATTTGTTGCTCCGGGATGGATTCGAACCATCAATATTCGGTACCGAGTAAATAGTTATAAGCGCTTTAACCCACTCAGCTACCATGCCCATAGTAGTTAGTATATGCCCACAGTAGTTAGTATATGTAGTATAGTTAGTATATGTACTCTATGTACCCCAATTACGCTGGCAGACAAAACTTCCGGTCGGCGCGCGGTAACAGGAAATTGAAAAAAAAAATTTTTTAGTTACCGGACCAAACCTAGCGCAAAATGTTTGTTTTGGTGGCAGACATTTCTATCGGTCAGTTTTTGAGTGATTTGCCATCAAAGTGACGAAAAATGGATCAAAATTTGAAATATTGATAAAAAACAAATGAAATTAAAAAAAACGTCTGCCAAGTCAGCTTATGGTTCACAGGGTACTAAAAAAACCCTAACCTTGGCTAGTAAACATTTTTACCAAATTTAACATCCCCAAACCACCCCTTGAATGACTAAAAATATTTTTTTCAGTTTTTCTTGTCTGTACTTTTTTTTTATAAATTAAAAAGTGCCCTTTACCCCCGTTTTCATTATCAACTTTAAATTTAAAGTTATTTTAAATTTTGACGTTTGCATTTAAAATACAATGTGTTTAAAGTGACTTTAGTTGAAGTGAGATTTAAAATTTATTATGAAAATGGACCTTAGTTATGTTATTACAGTAGAAGATAAGAAAAATTTTAACCTTTTTAACACTACGGGGTGGTTTGGGGGGTTAAATTTGGCAAAAATATCTGCCAGCCAAGGTTAGGGGTTTTTTAGTGCCTTGCCATAAGCTGGCTGAGCAGACATTTTTTAATATTTTTATCAACATTTAAAATTTTGATCAAGTTTCGCCACTTTGATGGCAAATTGCTCAAAATCCAGCAGATAGAAATGTTCGCCACTATAGTACAGTACTGTACACAAAAAAACAAGCATTTTTCGATAGGCTTGGTCCGGTAACTAAAAATTTTAGATTTTGATTTCCGGTTACCGCGTCGAGTGAGTTTTGTCTGCTAGCGTAATTGGGATATGTGGATTACATATACTAACTACCTATGCGGACAAATATCGGTAACCATTCGATTAAAAAATGATGTTCCCCCACTCCGTATCCCCCCGCTATATTAAAAATTGAAAAGAGAAAAAAAGTATGGTAAATTGAGTATATTGAACATTATTTTATTGTAATACATCAAAATAATAGAATCCACTGTAAAATTTTTTCAGCTATGTATGCTTAAATTATTTGCAAAGATACCCATAAACATCAGTTTTTAAAGTCACGTCCATGAATTCATTCGCACTTGAAAAATATGTCATGTCGTTTACTCTCTATATTACATTATGTCTGACCGCTAAAAATATGATGTGATTTTAAATTGTATAGATATGGCACACAATTTAAATAACATATTTTTGAGCTCACAAAGAACAAAAAAGCTTTTCAGAAAGATTTGCTTGTAAAATATGACACAATTTTCAGATTAAAATTTCACTCACGTTTAATATCATAACACGTACAAAATACAGAAATGCTAAAACAAATTCAATTTCCGTATACGTCACAGCTTCTGCAAACGCCAGCATGGACAAAATGGGGTGAGTCAACGGTGATGGTTGGACAGTGCTGTGGATTTCCAGTTCGGGACAGCTTTACCGGAAGCTGATATGGAGTGAGAGACAATAGCAAACCAAGGCAGATATTGCTATATGTTTACTGAATTAAGTTATACGCAGATATGTTAAAATTTAAGATACAAAATATTTTATTTATATTATGCAGGCGACCACAGAGCTTATTCAGTGGTTATGTTTGTAACATTTTTAATTACAAATTTATTAACTTGTACTATATGCTTATATTAGATTGTTACATAACTGGCTTTTTTATAATAGTTTATATCCACATTTTAAAATAATTTTATTATATTCTCTGTTTATTCTTATAGGGATATGTTCATAGCAGGAATTGAAATTCCTTTGAGAATTTTCTGAGAAGAGACGGTGAGGTATTATCTTAGAATCTCCGACAGTTAGATGAGTTTGAAGGTCTATTTATATTTGAGATGTTTTGTTTAAGTTAATCATCTTACGTGTCAATATCATCTTCATATCTAAGTTAATTCCCTCTTCATCAATTATCTCTTCAAATTCTATTGCTATCTCTTTTATGAGTTTCTCTATTTCTTTCCCAGAAAGACTTTCCACATTCGTGTGGAAAATGAAAAAGTTCACATGGAATTTCACGATTGGTGTCAACAGCAAAACAGTCTTTACTTGATTAAAATAAAATACTAAATATAGAGGAATATGTGAAGAAATATGTGAAACCTAACCAAAATATACCCAAAATCTATTTTTACCAATAGACACAACTTTTATTACAAAAAGAATAGCAATAATTTCCGACAACATAGATACGTTTGAGGCATTGAAACTACGTGCCAACAAAATTCTATAGAACAAGTCTGCCGTAAAAATATGAATATTATAAAATGAATATTTTTTTTACCAATAAAAAACAACAATTTTGAAATAACTATTAATTTTTTTTAGAAACATGTAAAAAAACACTATCAGTATTCTGCAAATCTGAGTTTTTACTTTCTGAGTGAAAAATCAAACAACTACAGTTGAAAATATGCATAGTTTTATTGACAATCAAATAAAGTTATAATCATAAAATTGTACTCACTTACTGTCAGCTTTCTATGTAGCGATTATCAGTTATTATCTTTAAAACTTAAAAAAAATGTAAATTTAGCAAAATTACACTTCTTAAACATTCACTGGGTTAATATATTCACACAAATACGTTATACACCACCACAGCCGATATAAATGTAATTGAGCGCCAACCGCGTGTTGCTTGTTTTCACGTAACTCCATTTTAGATTTCCGCGTAGGTGGGAACGTACTACTTCAGAGAGCCTCTTTGGCATTGTCGGAAGGAAATTATTCTCCTAGAGGCGACACATATTCGGCGATAGGCGTAATAAATAGAATTACAACATCATCAAAGTCTTCTACTCCTCTCAGATTTCAAGAAGATTCTAAACTTCCATATACATTGAAAGATACGCCTACTAGTGAATGAAGAAGGACACGAATTCAAGTTCCTACTCCAAGATTAATTAAAAAGATAGTTCCAGTTTTATTGATAGAGATGACGAGACTTAAACTACTCAAATCATCACAAGATACATCACTGTCGAGGATTTATTGTATACTGAAGATGAACACCATGAGGATGATGAGACGATTTTAAATCATATATTTCAACAAAACTGTGTAAACATCTTTTTTTTTTTTGGAAACCAGCTTCAGAAAAGAAAGAGTTCGGTGCAGCAGCTTGAAAACTCGATTAAGTTTTTCTCACTGTTCACAGGATTTCTTGTTTTCTTGTCCAACACTTATGCTCAGCAACATGATCAAGAAAATAATTTTGGGTATTTTGATCTTCATGGGTCTTCACTATCTACCGGGTGTCAGAGAAGGTACTGGTTAATCTATAATAAATTTCACGTCGCGTCGAATGTGTAGCATTAAGTTCTCTGTGTCTAGACAAGAGTAATGCAAAACTGCTACTGTCTTTCGATAACTAGTTTCTGCAATTGTGTAGTCTCTATTATTTATTTCCCTTATTTTTTGAAAAATATTTAGTATTGTTTTTTTTAAATAAATAGTTTTACTTTGGTCCTGTTTTCTTCATTAGATATCAATGGTGCGATAATATTCTCCCAATGTGAAGTGGAGTACGTCTCTAGTTTAAAATGGTATTTGGGATACATATTTCCCACCCTATATATTTAAAAAACCGGCATTTATGCAAAAAAATGCTTCAAATTTATAAATAGTTGCGCTCCAGGAAAACTTTGTTATAAATTTCACCCCAAAATGTAAACGGGAAGATGTTTGCCTTACCTGTTAAAGAAGTATATCATAAATGACATTTTGAACAGATCAATCATTATAGTTAAATTATGTATCTGTGAAATTTATCGTCTTTTCCACTTATGTTAATTTTTTTATAACTGAAAATCAGTACATTATACTCTCATCTAATATCGGGTAGATAAGAAAATAGAGTCTTTTCTGTGAACAACCTTCAACAAAAGCGGTCCAATTTAAATTTAAAAAACCAGTGGTCTTTTTTGGAAAATTCTCACATATAAAATAGTCTTTCTTGTTTAATACCGTTTTAGACTACAATAATTCTTGCACAATATTTCAGAATATTTTATAACCATAAATATTGTGTAGTGTCATGTAGAAAATTATTCGTAAATCTGAAATGCTTAACTTGACATAAATGTCAAATTTTAATCCTAATGCAAAATTTACTACCTTAGAATGCCGAATTTTGCTTATTTCATTTAAGTGTCTAAAATGTTGTAGTGTAAGTGCAAAATGGAATAAATCAAAAATCAAAATCAAAAACAATTTATTTCTTAAATTATGTCTACAAAAATTGCCTCATTAGATACCTGAGTACGGAGCCAACCTGACATACATGAGACAGCGCGACGTGGCAATGACGGGTTGGACGGAACGGAACCAGTGAGATTTGAAAACAGTTAAAAACTTATATACTAACACCTCCCAGGCACAGCTTGTTTTTAGACTTAAATATAGAAATGACAACTGAAAATGTGGTTTAAACTACTTAATAGTAATACTGAAACATAATTATTATTGTTAAAAGAAAATATTTACAATTTTTCTTTGCTGGCGTGCGGGAAAATAATTAAACATAAAAACCCGCTCAAAGAAATTCAGAGGGTAAACGGCTATGTCAGTACCGTTAAATTTTTAATTAATAATAAATTTATATTTCAAGGGGAATTTGATGATTTTTAAGAGGATTTTAAGAAAATAATTTTATGGGGAGAAAATAAAAATGTACACAAAAAGAAGAAGAACTGGTTTTGAATTTTGTTCTTGGTTGAGTTTAAATGGGTTGCCGAAAAAATTGATAACGATTGGTACGGAAGTTTATGTTTGATACAAAATGGGGTATTATGCTCCCTCACTTGTGTTATGTTGCATGTAAGCAGATTGTTTAGTTTCATAAAATGTTTGTGAAATATTATCTATGTATGGCGCAAGTAGTTCAATGTCGGTTATATCATATAAATGTCTTATAGGAGTGTATCTGCCTAAAGTTGTGATGAGTCTTAAAATGTTGTTCTGGTGTATTTGTAATTTGTATAATGTTTCCGCGGATGTTGAGCAACACGCTGGGGCGCCGTACACAAGAGACGGCTTTGTGATTGTTGTGTAAATTAGTCTTTTGTTTGTTCTGTTCAGTCTGATTTTTTTTGCCAAAAGTGGGTATAAGCTCATGAGCAAAGAATAGGCTTTTCGTATAGTCATGTCCATGTGTTTTGTAAATGTCAATCCTTTGTCGAGATGAATTCCTAAATATTTTACGCCAGTCTTTGTCTCAATTTGGTGCCCGTTTATCGAAATAGGTTTCAAAATTTTGTTATTGCAAAATAGAACAGTTAATAAATCAAATTTTCACACGAATTTATTGATCAATTTATTGTTTAATTCGTTTTAATTTTTAACTTAACATCGAGTTGTTAACTATTTAACCTAATTTTAAGTAAAACCAGAGTTATAAATCTACAGAAAAACTAATAGATGATACGGTCACGATCAGAAATTGTTGTTAAGCTAGTGAGCAATTTTCTTGCTGGTAATAGGTTTGGTATTTTGATAGTTCTTAATCTTAACGCTGCTGTATACAATTTAAAAAATGTACCGAATTTCAGCATCATTTTCAATGAAACGGTATTTGCGAATTAAATTCCCTAAAATTAACCGACGAAACTATTTGAAATTTTCGTGAGTTGAGAAATGGACTTTTCTGTACACTTTAACTGCTTTTGGAAGAAAATGTGTTTATAATTAAAACAAATTTCAAATAGTGTATTACAACTAGGATGTTTTTGGAAAAAAATACACGTCGTTACACCTTACATAAATGTTGTAGTTGCATTTTTTAATGCTGTTTGTAGAACAAACAAAGATACAAAATAAAAAAAATGTATTCAAAGGTTATTGAAAAAGGACTTCGGGAGTAAGTCTTCCATCATCTGTATGATCGACCAAATCACTCGACCTAACACCATTTGTTTTTCTTTTTAGAAATATTTGAAAACTAGAGTTCCTTTTAACTAAATCCAGCTTACTAGAAGAATTGGAGAATTGACAGACACTTAATTAATTTTAACAAATTACTTGTCTCAAATCATGTTCCTGAAATTAGTCGCGTGTTTAAAATTGTTCGATTTGTGTAAAATCTACAAGAGGATTGACTTGCTTTGACAAAAAAAAAACAGATCAATATTATCAAACAATTTATTTCTCAGTTAAAATTATTAACCAGATAAGTAGCATGAAATTAAAAGACCGGCCTTAAGTATGGAAATATAACTGGAATAGTATTCTAATGGTGGAATTAATTAGGAATAATTAATTGAAAAATAATTTTTTTTTCCAAAATTACTTAATATTTGATTCACCAGTAAACATTACATCACATGCATCAGCTAGATACGTGCTCCCTAGCTAACGATATTAAATTTAAGTGTCCAGACAGCCAAACGGGATATCAAATTCACTCGTCGTAGACAATTATTCTCGAAACTTATATTGGATTAAGATTACAGTTGATATTTGGTTTGAAACTTATCTAATATAAATAGTTTGAATCTCTGAGGAAAGATTTTAATATTAGTTAGAAACGTACTTAATGGAACAACTATTTAGAGGGTTAGAGAGGACTGTTCTACAAATGAGGGTATCCACTGACCGCTACGAATGTTTTCCGCAAGTCTCCAACAGATGACACCTAGAATTACTCGGATTAATTTCTGTGTAAATACCAGTTGTTCTAATTTAAATCATTGTTTTTATTACATCCTCTAAAGTTTTGAGATTTATTTCCTATATTACAGGGTGTTGAACTAAAATAAACATGTTCTGGACATTTATTTTACGATTGCATATAATTTATAGAATGATATTATTCGGACACAAGTTTGATGTCCCGAAAAGGTGAAGGGTTGGGCAAATAATGAAAACTAACACGGAAAATATACTATGGCAATTTAGGAACCAGTGGCACCTATGTGTTTTCATGTTGTGTGCTTTGCAAATAATATATTTTTCAAAACTAACACGGAAATATACTGTGGCAATCTAGAAACAAGTGGCACCTATGTGTTTTCATGTTGTGTGTTTTGTAAGTAATATATTTTTACAATAACATCAAATCAATTCATATTGCCAATATTATACAGTTGTTTTTTTCTATGGTCCAGGAATCCCATGACTTTCATAGATATACCTACTAATATACTAATATTACAGTTCAGCTTCAGTTGCATCTTTAACACTCCCCTTAATGATAACAATAAATTGATGTCAGTTGCCAATCTGAGGATTACAGAATTCACAAAACAACCATCATCATTCCTTTCTTTGGTTTTATGCATATACAAGGTATCCAGGAAGAAATGTGTCAAACGTTAGGGATGCTCCTTGAGTAATCTTAAGCAAAAAAGTTATATCAACATAGATCCGATTATAAAACGAAACTAAATTATGGCTTATTGAAGAGAAATACAGAAATTTCATAAATAGTGCTCTTTATATTTAAAAAGAATAGAAATTTGAAAGAAGTAATAACTAAGTAAGCGACAGTAATTGATCAGGATGTCCACTCGCGACTTGAATACACATTTGAGCACGGTAAGATATGGAGTTTATTACATTCTCAAGTATTTCAGCTGCAATATTAAACATTTTCTGAACTAATTCGTTTCGATTATTAACTTTTTCTGCGTAGATAAGCATTTCCATGTGTCCCCAAAGCTAATAATCTAGAGGTCTTAAGTCTAGGGATCGTGTTGGCCAAGAGTATGGCTCCACTCGGTCATACCAGCGCACTGTGGTCCATTTGCGCCATTTAGGTGGAAAAAACTAAAATAGTATTAGTGTCTAATAGCTTTTAAGGAGATATAAATAATCAAATGGGGTACAATTGACACCTGAAATTATTTTTAAATATAACATCCCCTCATTTCATATACAAAGTGTACCAGAATCAACTGTACTATAGGTGCGAAGGATAATTTTTTTCGAGTGGAATAATTTTCTTATTTTACTTGCCATAAAATTGAAATCTATCGAAATATTTTTGGTTTTCTTTTATACACGGATTTCTTTATTTAGTCTTTTTTCATCATTTTTATCCTTCTTGGTGTCTCAGTAAACGCCAATTTTACATCAGCGACTGACGTTTACCTACTGCTCTAAAACTTTTCTGAATTGTATGAGGAAGCTCTACCAAACTTTTTTTCCTCCATTAAATTATTTTTTTTGCTCCTGCCTGAACTTCCTCCAAATAATTTGTTTGATCTGTTAAGTCATTCTGGCCTCTTCAGTTTTTTCAACATGTTTTATCTAAATTCTGATTGAGTCAGTTTGATTTTTTTTTCATAAATTTGTGTATTTATGATTTACTCTGCCTCCATCGCACTAGCAATTTGGATAAAAATACTTTAATCAAAGTTAACAATTTTTTTTAATACTGTCAGTACGTCCTAAAGATATTAAAATATGCTCAAGTATATGCTTATTTCATTCGCTTAATGACAGTTTTAATATTTTGTTTCATTCTAACATTAAAAATAATTCTGTTCGTGTAATGCTTGCATGGTCCCGATGTAACATGACCCTGTAAACAAAAGTAAAAGAACATTTCTAGAAAAAAATGTAAAATAATTATTCGGTATTACATAAGCATTCTTCCAAACCTAAAAGTATAATAGAAAAATCTAATTTTTTATGTTCTATCCTGTCATTTTTATCTGATTGCGCTAGTATAAAAGTTTTAGGTTGATAATAAATCAAGCACAATATTTTCAATAATAAAATAATTATTCTGTATTACATAATATGATAATAATGAATACCTAGTTTTTTTTATCTTTTATATTGTTATTTCTTCTGAATGCATTAGTATAAAAGTTTTAAGCAGATAATAAATCAAACAATATTTCCAATACATTTTATTATAAAAATTATTAAAATAACTAGTCAATCTAGGAGCAAGAATTGCATTGATTAAATAACAGTACTTTTAGTATTAGAAGCAAAGAAATATTAAGATTAAAAAAACATTGACTCTTAGATTGAGTTGTTGTTTTAATCGTCTCTATAATAAAATGTATTAGAAGTATTGTGTTTGATTTATTATCTGCTTAAAACTTTTATACACATTCAGAAGAAATAACAGTATAAAACATAAAAATCTAGGTATTTATTATTATTATAATATTAGGTTTGAAGGAATGCTACAGGTGGATCTAAACTTGCAGCTATTATTAAAAGAATGTCAAAGTTATTTATTAGTAACTTTATTTTCAACTTCTTTTGTAATGCATAAACAAAATAATCTGTATTTGCAAAATTACAATTTCCATAATGTTAAATGCCATTGTTTACTTTAAATTCACAGAATCTGAACAGAAAATGAATATGGAATATGAAAATACGTACTTCCAGCTACACAATCCATCCAAAAGGAACAGATATCTCGAAAAAAATTAAAGCTTTATGACAGGATACGTTAACTCTTAAGAGCATTACTGAGACAGCAAAAGTTTTTATTAATTTTCATCTAAATTACGCATATCGACCACTGTGTAGAGGTTTGGATAGGTCTGATTGAAATAAACAGGCACTATGCGTTAAAAATGCTTCGTGCTTCATCTTGTTGTAGATATATTACTATGCGATTTGGTAATAAAACATCATTTGAAAGAATTGGTAGGTGATCTCCTAGAAAATTGTAGTACGCACCCCAAGACGACAAAATTATGAAAGAGAAGTAAAAAGTATCATTATATAATATCAGTATTCAGAGTTTATTAAATAAAATTGATGAGATTGCGGTATGTAGTCAAGCAGAAAATATTAACATAATGTGCATCATGGAACATTGGTTACAAAGCAAAAATATAAATAATATAGTAGTACCAGGCTATAAAATAAGTTCTTACTTCTCCAGAACTGATCATATAAATGGTGGTTATTATGTAAGCATCAAATCTCCGCCAATGTTGTAGAAATAAATAAACTGAAAAAATTATCGGTTAAGTGTCATGTTGAAATGTGTAGCATTATACACTGGGTGTCAACGGAATCATTAGGCAAGCCATAACTTCCAGAGTTTTCAAGATGCAAGTCTTAAACTTGGCAAGGGTAATATATGCCAAAAACGGCCAATTTCTCATTATTTGACATTTTTCCATCACTTCCAGTTTCCCAGGAAATGACCCTAACTTTGAAGTTTTAAGTGGAACACTATGTCAAATAGGAGGAAATTCCTCAGGGTTCTGTATTAGGGCCTCTGCTTTTTACTATATATGTAAATGACTTGCCAATGTTCATCACCAGAGGTAAAGTCCCAATGTTTGCTGATGATATCACTATTTTAGTTTCAGCTCGCACCCTCTGAAGAGTTCTCTGAAAATGTTACTCATATCCTCAATGACCTGGACTCCTAGTGTCAGCGGAATCAGCTAATAGTAAACAGAAAAAAAACTGTTTACATGAATTTTCACATAAGAAAAGAACTTAATCCTGAATTTCTAATTAACAACAATATTGAAGTGGCTCGAAATGTAAAAGTTTTAGGAACACGGCTGGACAGTAAACTCACTTGGAACGATCACATAGATTTTGTTTGCAATAAATTGAATTCCGCTTATTTCGCTATATTACAAATGAAAGCTGTTTTAGATACTAACAGCATACTTATATATCTACTACGCTCTAGCCTAAAATCATTTGTCTATAAACATAATTTCATGGGGAGTAAGCAAAAATATAAGCAGAGTTTTAATTTCACAGAAAAGAATAATTAGAATTATCTATAACCTTAAACCAATAGATAGCTGCAGAAATATTTTTAGGGAAAAAAATGTAACTGTCAACTATTTTTATTCTAAAATGTGTGTGCTATACATTTAAAAACATGCTGAGTTTTAATACGTTAGGAGATACACATTCCTACAGTACCCGGTATAATAATTCACTAACTATTTCGTCTCACACTACTTTTTATAAACAGTCACCTATTGAAATGGCTCTAAATGTAGAATTTTTAGGAACACGGCTAGACAGTAAACTCACTTGGAACGATCACATAGATTTTGTTTGCAATAAATTGAATTCCGCTTATTTCGCTATGTTACAAATAATGAAAGCTGTTTTAGATACTAACAGCATACTATACAGGGTGGGGCAATAGTGCGTCGGACCTCGATATCTCGAGTTCTACGATAGCTAGAAATTTTTTAAAAAATTGCAAGTAAACTAGATAAAAAAGTCTATAACTGGAAATTATTTTCGAACATACAGGGCGAGCTAAGACGAAATTACAGGACCAAGTGCCTTTTTTTTAAATAGAATGCTATGTATATCAGTACATTTTTTGAAGCCACTTTCTAGGCTCTATTCATTCCTATATTATTATCTCCCAACCACTTTGATGTAATGAATTTTTTTGTTGAAATAATGCCATCTGCAGATGGATATTAAAAAAAATCACCACAGTCACAATTATGGGTTTTAAGAAAAACTTATATGAATACCAGTTACGAGACATCTAATTAATGTTTTTGAATTATTTTCATTTCCTACAAATGTACAGGGTGGCCAAAAATTAGTATTCAATTAAGAACTTTTTTTAATTGAATTTTCTCAATTTTTTCAAATGTATATTTTTCAACGATGTGATGTAAAAAATAAAAAACGAGCATTTTTTGTAAGTGCTTCCCTATGGCTAATTGCAACCATTTTCGTTTTATTGAGCAATAATTACAACAATCAAAAATAAACTTAAAAAAAGAGGTTCTTCAGTAGAAAAAAAGTTTATCTAGTTTATAATTTTTTAAAAAATTTCTAGCTATTGTAGAACTCGAGATATCGAGGTCCGACGCACTATTGCCCCACCCTGTATATCTAGTACGCTCTAGACTATAATCATTTGTCTATGAACATAATTTCATGGGGAGTAGTTGTCTATAACCTTAAACCAATAGATAGCTGCAGAAATATTTTTAGGGAAAAAAATTTAAGTGTCAACTATTTTTATTTTAAAATGTCTGTGCTATTCATTTAAAAACATGCTGAGTTTTAATACGGTAAGAAATACACATTCCTACAACACCCGGTATAATGATACTAACTATTTCGTCTCACAACAATACTTTTTATCACCTAATTACAATTTCATTGTTTAATTTAATAAACTACCGAGTTTCCTTATAATTATAACAAATTTCAATAAATTGAAAACGGCAACAAAAATTTATTTATTACAAATAATGTCTTTTTATAGAGTCCAACAATGTTTGAGTAAATAAGTTTTAACTAATATGATAGGTGTGTGTATATACATGCATTTACACATATATGTGTGTATGTGTATAGTTGTGTGCTTGTGCATACCATATACTGTATATGTATATGTGCATATATATGTTTTATTTAGGTTTTATTTATATGTATGCTTATATCTGTACATCTTGTTTATCTAACTGGCGTATATATTATCTATGAAATGTTGTATATCAAAGAATGGTGAACAAATTATTATTTATTATTATTATTATAATAAAATGATTATTGATATTTCCAATGATGCCATACCATACTTTCATAGAAGAACTTTGTTGAAAATGGTTTTCAAAGTTTCATAATTGTTCGCAGTGTTATTAATTCTATTGGGAATAAAAGTCGATTCATCGGTAAATAAAATGATTCTGGTAAGTTCTCGGAGACTGCAGTAATCAACTGGCAAACATTCAAACGTGCACCATAATCCTCCGTTTTAAGATTTTGAACTGTTTGTAAATAATCAATATACAAACCCTCATTGTACAATGTTCTTCACACAGTAGTGCGAACTATTCCAAAACGTGTAGAAAGTCTGCGATTGCTAGGTTTAGGACTGAGTTGTATCGCTTAAAGGATGTTATTTCGGGCTCCTCCAACAAATTCTCATTCTGACTTTATTATAGAACAACTAGCTTCTAGAAGTCATCTCTGTATATCAATGAACACCTGTCTATTCGATAGTACATTACAGTGTGGAAAACGCCGACGATATTCCTATATGGCAGCTCTTGCATTACAAAAACCATAAGTGAATATCCGAATATTTTTCATTTAAACACATCAAAGGCATGTTTAAAAACTACAAATCACAAGTGACAGTAACAAATCATGACACTGTTTAGCAACTTCTTTCAGAGCCTACTCTTTAAAATTACTAATGAAACATGTTTTTCTTCAATAAGCCATAACTTCGTTACGTTTTATAATCGGAAATATATAATTGTTTTTATATGTGCTTTTTCTGTTTTTTAATTTGTTTTTTTCCTTTTTCTTCCCCTTTTTTTCTTTTTTCTTTTATTCTTTTTTCCCCAATTACAATTTAAATTATATATTCATATCATTAGTCTAGTAGAGTTTACAAATTTAAATAAAAAACATAATTTATCTTGATTCTGAATGTACCTACTGAATATGATGCTCATTCAAAAAATATGCTGCTAATAATATCCTCCAATCTATAGGCCTTCGTAGCGGAAATAGGCCAACGTTAAATAAATGATTTAGAAAAACATCTATGAGTAACACAGGTTTAAATATTTATTTGTATTTTAAATTCACCCTGTACATAGATAAAGATAGAACCATGTTATTTTTAATTTTACATTATGGCAAAAATAAACAACATAATAGCATTTTCATAATTAAATGGATTTTATTTCGATTTGTCTCTTACAAGGAAGCAATTAACGATGGATTCCAGCGTCCTCAAATTATTGCGCCTTATGAACATCAAACTGTTTTCTGTTAAAATACATATCGCATTACAAGCTATTCCTGCCTTGTCTGGAAAGCGTGCCCCCTCATTATTTTTCATGTTTTTAATGAACCTTTTTATTACAACTTAATCTGTTTAACTTTATGAAAATAAAGCTTTTAATAATCACCTTTCTAATAAACTCTTCATTCAGATTAACCTTTTATCGTTTGATGTTTAGAAAGGTTGTAGTAACATACTGGAAGGAAAGGGCAAGGGTAATGTAATCAATCAAATTTATGATACTCCACAGTCCCTTCTTGTGTCCAACCTCTCGTTTTTCTGACTGGAAATTTATTAGTTTCTTAAGAAAAACGTTTGATATTGCTGGTTTGACTTTTACTGCACATAATGAATAGAAGCAGATCCATTTGATTGACAATTTAAGTTTTTAGTATTACATTAAGTTAATTAAAATCCAATTACTATAACGATTAATCAATCTAATCGTAATTAACTCAATAATAAATGTCATTTTTTTATTTCATTAAATTCATCGTGATTTAACATGTAATTTAATTTAACTTTACATCAGTGAATTAAAAAAATTTATCTAAGTGAATCATATGCCAAACATTGTTCCGTATGCGGTTTTGTTGTTAATTGAGGAATAATAGCTATGTTACCTATAACATAATATATACTTTTCTCCCAGTTTCCTGCATTATTACTGGTTATACTTGTAATAGGACTTTCTGTGCAACTACCGGCCATAAAAATGGCAAATATTTCACCTAACTACTCATCAATTTGCACGTGTAATTCCCCCGAATTTAAAAATTTTAGTTATATTGCGCGAATTCGCCGATTTAAAATTAATATTTATGCTTAAATTAAAATGCAAATTATTCCAATGAAATTTTACTATTAGTTTTACATGATCTATAAAATCGTAGCTAATCATTAGTTATGTAAATGAATATCATAAAATACGTTTATCAATACCAACTGGGAAATAAATTTGCAATAATCCAATTTAACCTGATTTAAATTTGGATAATGCTCGAAAATTGTATGTATAATAATTTTATTACGTAGGTAATCTAGCTTAATAAGCAAAATTTTGCAATGTAATATTTAGTTACAAACTGTTTTACTACTTATGCTAAATTATAATTACTTAATATAGTTAAATATCCAAAAAAATGCACGAAATTTGATACAACATATATATATATATATATATATATATATATATATATATATATATATATATTTTTTTTCCCTTTCTTGACCGTTATTATCAATTAATATTGATAGTTTTTTTTTGTGGGGATTTCGGTCAGGTACAACTAATTAAATTTTTTTTTTTTCTAACGTTTCGGTTTATTACACCATCATCAGAGAAACTATTATTTATTAGGAATTTGCTTTAAAATTTTTTCTATTACATGCTATTTGTATGTCTGTTTTAACGAAACAATATATATATATATATATATATATATATATATATATATATATATATATATATATATATATATATATATATATATATATATATATATATATATATATATATATATATATATGTATATATATATATATATATATATATATATATATATATATATATATATATATATATATATATATATATATATATATATATATATATATATATATCGTCGCTTTAATGCAGAACTATTCTAAGTCACTTAGAACATATTTTACAGGAGAAGCATTTTATTGAATAACGTTCTTCTAAATAATTATACGAGAACCATATTTTATAGGGTACCCATAATGAACATTTTGTGTGTGCCTAAGACTAGGCGAGAATTTTTTTTTGTCTTTTGCAAAAATTAGAGGACATAGGATACTTACAAGAAATTGTGGAGCATTTCTATGTCCACGTAATGGACTTAGAAGAGTATGTGTTTAGTTATTTATAGTATCTTATGTCCAATATGATACAAGAAATGGTAATAAAAATCACATTTATACGGGTATTTGAAAAATGGAATGAAGAAATAGAATGAAATAAAATGTTCTAATTGAAAGTACTCGAATGAGGGCTCTAGAATCAAAATCCGCTAACTCCATTTTTTATTAAAACTAAGTTTAGTAACTCTTTCCATAGCAAATTCATTTATACCAAATCCCGTTATATTCGCTTATAAACGCATTTGAAAATTACACTTATTTCTAAAATCCGCTAACTCCAACCATCTATTAAAATCAATGTCAGCTAACTCCATTTCGACGAATGAGATTGCAGAATTTTCGCGCTAAAATATTGTTTTGATTAGTTGGTGATCTGAATCCACACTGAACACATGTTTATCTGTTATTTTAAAAGTTTTGTGCCATTTTAAGAAGAAATTCTTTATAAAAATGGAAGTGTGTCACAATGTACACCTGATAAAGCTCGCAAAAAGGTTATAAACAAAAATGAGTGGAAAAAGACAAAAGAGAAACTTCAAAGGTAAGTAGATAGACCCTTCTTTAGTTTAATTTTAAGCACTATTGTCAATAATAAGAGATATTTTTCCGGGCTATTCTACTATTTAGTGGTTGACTGTTGAAACGAAATCATAAAATATTATTCCCAAGTAATTATTTACTGGTTTAGACAGATAGTTTAAACTGCATTGTTTTCTTTAACTTAATTTAATTATTCTATACAGAAGCAAATATGTATCTTTTTGACAAAAACTTCATATTAATCTGAAAATCAAAAATTTATTACGTATTATAGTCGTAGTCAATGAAAAGTTTCCAAAGAAAAAAATTGCTAGTAGGTATCTAGCAAGTTTAAATAAAAATAAATTTTGTTCAATGAAACATTTTTATTTCCATATTGAAAACCTTTTATAACCATACATGTATTTTTACGGCTTATAGTAAGTTACATAATTATATTTTTTTTTAGATATAAAGCAAGAGAACCGCCAGAGGTGCCCAACTGTGGGCATCATACAAAAAGTTATAAATGCAGTGCAATTTCAAAATTTGATATTTCTGCTTTCCATACAAATTTCTACAAATATTCATCAAAACTTTACCAGGACAACTTTATTCTAAAACATACCAAAGTCGACAAACCTAAACGGCGGCGACCGAAAAATGACTCTAGACCTGCAAGACAACGATCTTGTAAATTTTTTTGAGAAAAAGAAACAATGAATGCGTACCTATCTGTAAACCATCATTTTTGAAAATTTTAGGTATTAAGAAAGAGAGAGTAAATAGCGTAATAAAGAGATTTTTTGAATCAGGCGAAGTGGCGAAAGAAAGACGTGGTGGGGACCGGAAAAGTGAAAAAAATGCAATGTGAATTAGTTGAGGAAGCTGAACATTGTCTATCAATTTAGTACCTAACTTTATTTTTATTTTGGTTTGGTTGATTAACTTTCTTTCTATTAAAAACTAACCATTAGCGTCTTTAGTTATCATTTCCAAAATCTTGCGAGATCTTTGACTAAACATTTTAGTAATAAGAAATATTACAGTTTATTCACTTTCCACAGCAACACAAAAATATAATTAATATTGCAGAATCACATGCGGCACAAAGTCAAGTCACATTCGTACGTATTTTCACTCGTAAGAAGTGTAAACATCAAAACCACATCTATTAATTAGTCTATGTCCACGTCAAATAATTGTTCTTTAGATCAGAACTATTCTATCTCCTGCATCTACTATCCTATGTCCATATTATATTATAGCACTATATCTTATGTTACCGAATTTATCACTTAGGATACTACTGCACAGAATGAATAGATACTTAGGACTTAGGATACTTTAGTTTTGAGTAATATCAACTTTTTCATGTATAATGCAGATAAGATATTTCTATACTAGGTAGACCATGTTTTATACTATATATATATCAACTTAAAAGTAAATTTCGTGAAAATTGGACATAGGCTAGTTCTGCATCAAAGCGACGTATATATATATATATATATATATATATATATATATATATATATATATATATATATATATATATATATATAACTGCGAGAATATCAAATATCTTTTTTTTAAGTCACTTATTTAACGTAAGCTAATTTCCGCTACCAAGGCCAAGCACCAATGCTAGGAGATACGATCATCAATGCTTATACAGTGTGGAAATTAAGTAACGCATAAATTCAGTAATTCCGTTGATACTAATTTTTTTGGAAAAAATCTCGAAGGGGTATAGCGATTTTAACTTCAACAAATATTTTCAGTCTATTTTCAGTTTCTTATATCATTTGTTTTTTAAATTATGACATCATCGACTTTTTTTTAAATGATAATCTATATTTTTTATTATTGATTTTGGTAGTAGTTTTTATTCCGGTTCCGACCGTATAAAATTTTCAATATGTTATATTTGAAAAAAAATCGAGAAAAACAGAAGGGGTATAGCGATTTTAACTTCAGCAAATATTTTCAGTCTATTTTCAGTTTCTTATATCATTTATTTTTTAAATTATGACATCATCGACTTTTTTTTAAATGATAACTATATTTTTTATTATTGATTTTGGTAGTAGTTTTTATTCCGGTTCCGACTGTATAAAATTTTCAATATGTTATTATTTGAAAAAAAAATCGAGAAAAACAGTTTTAAAGCTCAAATAACAAAAATTCATTAAATTGGGAAAATTTATCTAGTTGCCGGTGTATCACATTAGTTCGATTTTTCAACTATTTGTATAATTTCAAAATAAAAACGAATGTGCCGTCGATAACTTTCCGTCAAACTTAGGCAACTAGATATATTTTCCCAATTTAATGAATTTTTGTTATTTGAAATTTAAGACTGTTTTCCTCGGTTTTTTTTCAAATATAACATATTGAAAATTTTATACGGTCAGAACCGGAATAGAAACTACTACCAAAATCAATAATAAAAAATATAGGTTGTCATTTAAAAAAAGTCGATGATGTCATAACTTAAAAAATAAATGACATAAGAAACTGAAAATAGACTGAAAATATTTGCTGAAGTTAAGATCGCTATACCCCTTCGAGATTTTTTCCAAAAAATTAATATCAACGGAATTCCTGAATTTATGCGTTATTTAATTTCCACACTGTACTATAAGGACGACCATCTCTCATCTGGAAAATTTTCTAAACCTTCTTGTCCCAGGTGAACCCCATTTAATATTTGTCAGACATCAAAGAGAGCATTTCTCATTAAAGCCCAAAAATAATTTTACGTCGATACAAGAAATATTGCAAAAAAAAAATTGTTCAGAAATAGCATTATGACGAGGTTAACCTTTACTCAGAAAATCGAATATATTCAGTTATTAAATATAAGTATAAATAATAATAACAATAGTAAGGACAACTGGGATGCAAAATTCGGACCGGTAACCGCCTCGCGGTGCACATTGGATTGGCAGAGGCAATTCTGTCTGACAGATGTCGATCGTGGGTACCAGAGCTAATTACTCTGGTACTCTAAATCTCTGGGTTCAGCCAGTAACACAGTAAGGTCCCCTCACAATCGACCTCAACCGGATTGGGGTCAGAGACACGTGTGAGGAGCCTCACCGAAACGTCACAATGGCAACGATTGCAATGAACAAGGACACTTTAGGTGGACGAGGAAACTACGGGATAACTTGTTTATCTGTTAGCAGCAAACCTGTACGTAGGGGATACATGGCGCGATTCCATGCACGTTCGTGCGAAATGCACCCAGACCATCGCACCTTCTCTCCGCAACACCGAGAGGTCAAGTATCCTTCTTGCGTAGGATAGATTACATAAGTGCATCCCGCTAGAAGTGTCAGTTGCACTTCCACTGTAGCTTTTAGAAGCTGATGGGAAAAATTTCGTACACCGAAGAAGAACTGGCTGATATTCGTCTTTCTAAGTTCAGTCGGGCTAAGTCAGAGACCGAGGGGTTCATTATGGCCTGCCAAGATTGTGTCTTCAACATCTTGGTCTACTGTAACCTCGTGTGGCATATGGAGTATGGAGGCACAGAATTCGTATACCAGAAGCGACTTTCAAAATGCTGACTGTATGCTAAATCTACGTGACCTTCGGCCATTATTTTGTAGGTACTGTTAAGCGGGAAATTTAAATGTACCTACGTAAAATGTCGGCAATTTTTATAATCTGGCGATTTTAATTATTGATGATAATATGTTTCAATTAGAATTGTATTACATATTGACTTGTGTATTATGAATCATATGATCAATATTATCTTAATCTTGTCAGGTTAATTGAACATTTGAGGTCCATAGGATATAATTCATCGAATTTCGCAGATTTTAATGGTAGGTAAATAAATACATAGTGGACACCCCTTATATGTTTAATATGTACATTGACTTGTATATTTAATCTATGGTTAAAATTAAGAAATATATATAATAATACTTTTACGAAAATGTAAATATCAAATAAGTTAG
The DNA here is from genome assembly GCA_029963845.1 of Rhamnusium bicolor. NCBI lineage: Eukaryota > Metazoa > Arthropoda > Insecta > Coleoptera > Cerambycidae > Rhamnusium > Rhamnusium bicolor. The sequence goes on from JANEYF010004926.1 coordinate 161,011, forward strand.
GACTGATTTGTGTGGTGAGTAAATTAAAAACTACAAAACTAAAAATTAAAAGTTTCCAGAGAAAAAAAATTGTTTGTTAACCAACCACCTTCTGTTTTATGCTGGAAATTAACAAATTCTTGTGAATAATTTATTAAACAATATTACCTTAAGTGGACTTCCAACTAGTACAACTAGAGGATTAAAATTTACTCCAGTCTGATACAGCCAACTAAGCATTCATCAACGTTTGATATTAATTTCATAACTATAAATGTTGTCGATGTATCTGTGTACATTATGGAGGTATTTGTTAAGAATTGTTAAATATTTACATACTATCATCTCATTCAATACTACACTTTATTAAAGAAATAAAGCGACAATTTTTTCTTTTTTAATTTTATTGTACATTAGTGATGACTAAGTATAAAATTGATAAGTAATACACATGTATAATTTGTTATAAAATATTGCAATTTTTTACAGTAATTCTAAACAAAAATAAAGCATTTTACATCAAATATACCGTTAGATAATTGACACTGAATAAATATTAAATGAGGTTACTGATACATTTTTAACAACTATAAATATTATGTGTCGAAAGAAAATTAATTATATAAGGCTGATATTATACAGTGCTTTCGAAAAACTATATAATATAAATTCAGTAAAATTTGTAGTTATTTCTAAAAAATCGCTCGAACATGCCAAGAGATTCTATTTAAATAGTACCTTTTGACATTGTTTTAAAATTGTGCAGGTCTTTTTTCTGGAAGCTATGACGTCATTGATATATTTTTTAAATACCAACTCCAATTATTCTTACGAAATTTTAGGTACAATGAGATAAAAACCAAGGTAGGTTGCATAACAATTTTTTTTGAGAAAAGATGCGTTAACTTAAAAGGCTAAATTCAATAATCAGTAGAAATTACAAAAAATCATCAACAGTTTGACAGTAATCAGACATTTGTTTTTGCTCGCATTAGCTATTTTTTTTTACAGTTACAAGTTGTTGTTTTTTTGTAGTTGCTATTGATTACTGAATTTATAGCTTTGACGATCAACGCATTTTTTTTTCAATAAAATTGTCATGCAATCTACCTTGGTTTTTACCTCATTATATGTAAAAAATGGGCTCTTCGAACTCCAAAAAAATTGGGGTTGGTATATAAAAAAGAAATCGATGACGTCGTAGCTTCCAGAGAAGACTGGAACATTTTAAAACTATGTCAAAAAGGTGGCATTTATTGGAATCTCTTTAATTGCCCAAGAAGTTTCCGAACATTTTTTTAACAAATTATACAGTACTTTTCGAAAGCACTGTATACATTTTTTGTACAGATAAGATAAAGTGGAGATTTTCCTGTTTTGTTTTTTTTGCCTTATTTATAGCAAAACTTTTACGGGAAAAAAAATTTTTAGCCTTATAAATAATTTCAGTGACAGGAAATACTGACCATTTATGTAGTAAAGTAACATTTTTCATTTTTTCAAAATAATTAAATGCAACTTGCAACGACTCAAACATATTTTTTCATTTGGTACGTGAAGAGCTCCCTCCACATGTACTAATACTAGTGTCAAATGCCTTGAGGTAGGTAAACCATGTACTATTGTCCAACTCTTTGGTACCTTTAGCAAACTCTTCACAAACTTCACAACTGTGAACAACTAGTGCTTTTTTAATAAGATACCCACAAACTTATGTAAATGTATTTTGAGTTAACAATGGCTCATTTCTATAATCAATGTCACTAATGGTATTTTAAATGGGATATTTTTTTCCTATTGTTTGCTTTTATCATCTTCTTCATTAGAATTTAAATCTTTAAATTTTTGTTAATAAATGAAAATAATTCTGGCAAAACCATTTTTTGAACGCCCTCTCAAATTGAATCAGTGTCGGATTAATACAATTGCTTCCTTGCTGACGTACGTTACCAAAGGAATTTTCCAAGCAATCCTGATTCACTCGTCTTGTTATGAGATATTTAAATCCAACTTTCTTTAGTTCGTCCCATAATTTTTAATGCCATTAATTGTTATCAGCCATGATTTTAAAAATTTTGCCTTGGAAGTAACGTTTCCTCCTTCGTTATTAAAAATTTGTAGATTTTTTACAAAATCATACATTTCATTTAAAAAATCTAATTGGTATTTTTTCACCTTTAAAAACTTTTTGGTACATCGCATAGGAGTTCTTAAAAGATGAATTTAAAACATCAAACAACTTGTTAAATTTTTCAATGACCTCAACGGTTGACATTGCTTCTGAAGATAGAGCCCCTAAACTGATGTACGTATTCATACCACTTGCGATTGTATGACTTAAAACTTGAGAAGCAAGTTTAACTTTCATTTTTTGAAAGTTGTTCGGGGTTATATGTGAATCTGTTAACTTCGGTGGTTATCTATTTAGTAAAGTTTTATCATTTTCATAAAACTGTCTTATATATGTCCAGGAAGTCTTTTTGCCATTATAGAGAAAACCATTTTCTAATAATTTTTTTCTCGTTGCTTTTATTAAATGAAAAGTGTAAAATATATATACAATTTTTTGCTTCATACATAAAACTCAGGATTTTCAGGTGTGTCTCCTAAATTATTTTTTAAGTTTAATAGAATTCGAACCCATATCACTTACTACAGCGTCATCAATTAATTCCATTTCCGATAAATTTGTTACTCATTCCTCTAATATGGTTTTCAGTTGTGCTGCAGGAAAAGCTGTTTTTACGAAAAAATAGGACAGCGGTTGTTTCCAATTTGTATATAGCCCTCTGACCATTATTACTGTGGCATTGTGGGCAGGTTCAAATTCCTTTACTCCGCTTTGAATTTCTGTTAAATCAACAATTTTATCCCTCCCCACATGATAAAATAAGTTTGCTTTTAATGCCATTTCATCCATACTCAAATGCAATGCTTATTCTCTTCCTGCATTCCCTCTACTTTTATTTGTAAAGATTATTTTGTGTTTATTTGTAAAGATTCATACAGAGCCTCATTATAGAGTACAGGTTTATACATTAGCCTTTGAGTCATTCGTTCCAGCACATGTTTGGATGAAATATAACAGCTTTTTTAAAAAATTGTGTACACTCGAGGACCCAAAAAATACAAAGGTAATGCAAATTCTTTATATTTCATAATATATCTTCTTCCTGTTGGATTCTTTCTACTAAGTCGACCCTGAACTTTGACAAATTCAGATAATTTTTCAGGTAAAAACTGGTCACATAACTTGTCGAAATCCTGTACGGTTGCCTTTTTCTCTTTCGAAGTTAATGCTCTTTTGGCAGAAATATTTTGTCTCCTTAGCTCCTGTACTTTTTCTTAGTTTTTCTTTTCGAGGAGTATGAGCACTTAGTGTCGTAGATATCTGTGCATATGTTGGCAATTTCATAGGAGACAATAGAATATCTGAAAACATATTTATCATTATACGCAAATTTATAATAAATTAATAATAATAATAATAATAATAATAATAATAATGTTTATTTATGAATAAATAATGATTACAACAAAATGTACAAAATATCAAACTAATTACACATAAATATGCTGTGTTGCATGTTAGAAAACACAACCAGCAAATTGTTCTTTACTTAAATTGTGTAAAATCACCAACAAAAAACTTGATTACAAAAAAATATATATAGTAACAAATATACAGATAAATTATAAAATATCAACTGTCATCGTGAGCTGGAAACTCGTCACCGAAATCGAAATTTTTAATAGGTATTCAAATAAATATGTGACGTCACCCTTATAAAACATGGTTTTTCTCATTTTTTTAATTAAGAGATAGAGATATATTCAAGAGATAGCGATATATTCATTGCAATAAATTTTTCATTAGTGCATTATATCGAAAATTATTAAATAATTGGTGAAAGATATATATTTTGCTGTAGAATAAAGCGGATTAACTGAAATTGAAATATTTCTAATTAGAACAGCTTTTTAGAAAGATACCAAGAGGATGCCAACCCATGGCATCAACAGCAAAACTAATATCTAGGATTATAGTAGGTAAGCTTCAAATCATGAAAAGCTTATTCAGTTTACAGTCAACATATTCAACGATTACATGTGTAAGAGCGGACATTTCATTAAATATAAAAATTTATATCTATTGAGACAGAATTACTAAAATATTTCTGATTATCATACCTGACAGTACAACTACTTTTTCAGGAGGCGCCCCTTCTGCAGAAGACAGGTTTCGTTTTAATCCAGATGTACCTTCCATATGTGTGAAAATAGTATGGATCGCAGAAGGTAGCAGTTTATTCTTTAAGTGGTTTGTAGACATTCTACAGTTAAAATGAAGTGTACAAACTTTATAGTTATTATACAGCGCAGTAGGGTTCTTATCAATTAAATCTTCACGGTTAGAATCTTTCAATCAATGTTTTGCACTAAAAATAAGAAACAATCTAAGTAGGTAAATTAAATATTAATTTCTAAACGGTTAACTTAAATTATACATCTACATCAGGCATAAAATATAGGGCATTTCTACTTCTTCGATTAAATATTTAATTTATCTGCTATAATATTTACTTTAAAAATACACCATAAATAGAACGCATCAAATTTTTAATAATGTATTAAATTACATATTTACCTGGCAGCATCTTTTGGAAACCTGAATTGAGTAATGTCTTTTGTTATTGTTCTGCTTGAACAACCACGCACAGCACAAACAGTTCCACCTTTCTTTACTCATGATTCACACATAAATTAACACGTTATCGATAATTTTCTCCAAATAAAGGACTGAAATAAGATTTGTTTACACAAAACATAACAGAGCGTCACTCTTTTAGGTTGAAGGAAATACCTACAAAATAATGGCGGCTCAACGCATGCGTACAAATGTCATTTTGGCGAGAGTGAAGAAAGACGCTTCTGGTCTCTGACTTCTGTGATAGAGTTTTCTGATAACAACTACAGTACCTGCTGTCAGGCGCCGGAACTGCTCTTGCACATATTTTCTGCATGTCCCATATACGTGATTTTGGCCTACGTCCATCGACATAACGCAGCATTACGAGTGCTAGATTACCATCTAAGGCACTCGTACGGGGTACACCAACATCATTGTTGCCTTACTTACAGACTAAATGCAGAAAGCGGTCATTCTAGGTTCTCATCGTCTGATAAGGGCACACCATTTCAGGATTTACAGGCACTAATCCTGCAGGATGTGGGGAGTGGTTGTAAATAATTTGCTGGCGATCCTTCCGTGAGATTCGGGCGCCACGGAAGGACCGTGTAGCCTTGTGTAAAGGAAAAAAATATATATTATTGCCATTATTAACAATAAATTGATTTATTTACAATACAAATATTTATCTAAGGTTGAGTCTATTACAGTGCTACTCATATTTAACCTTAATTATCTTGTACATGTAATCAAACATATCAAGAGCTAACAAATTAAAAACAATAACTAATTAAAAATAATCATAATTTAAGAAAGAGGAAATGCAAATGGAAATATGACAGAAAGAAATGAAGGAATACAGAAGTAATACCATTATGAAATTTTCACATTTTGGTTTAAAAATATTTTTTTGCTGTTCTAAGAAATTTGTTTAAGGGAATATTTCTTATTGATTCATATAATTTGTTGTACACTGTAGTGGCGTTATAAGTAAAAGAACCGTGAAGTAATAATGTATGAAATTTAGAAATGAAAGTTTATCGGTAAATCTAAGATTTACATTATGGTATCATTAATTTGAAGTTTTAACGCACCGGAAAATATATTTCTTTTTTATCAATGTTGGTTCTAAGTAAAGGTGCCGTCACTAGTTTTTAACAACTGAACCTAAAATTAAAATGTATATTTAGATCCTCTAAAATCATCTCAAACATCCCTAGCCAAGACTTTTTTTTATTAATGCTGTCCTTTTTTTGCAGTCTATGCTGTTTCGCCAGTTTTTTTTTTTATTTATTATATTTTTTTCGTAAATATTCTTTGATTGGGTACTGGTTCTAACACTCGTTGTTTGATTTGCATTATATTCTCATGTTAATTTTTCCCAAGATTCACTTTTTTCCTTATCGAATACAACATTAGTTTTCTTATTTTCAATTATTGTATCAATTATCAATTCTTTTCCACACATTGTGACATTTGAAGTTATTTTTCTCTCGATTTTGTCCATTTTCTTGTTATTTTTTTCCAATAGAGAAAATTAGCTTTTGTGCAAACAAGAAAAAAACTGTAGGTATTAGAATAATTAACATGAAGTTAACCAAACAACTATGGCCACCATTAAAAATCTAGTGACTTTTTTTACCAGACTGTTGATTAAAATTTAACTGTCATCTTGTTAACTATCAGAGAGCTAAGTTACATTTTGCTGAATACTCTTGTTAATATTGTGAAACGCATTTGCAAATTTAGGAAAGTTTCAATAAAATATTTATTGATATGCATTTAAAGCGGAACATAAAAAATAATTTCTCTTAAACAAATCTAGTAGCATATTGGTGTGTAAATAAACCGGATAACTTTTGTTATATTTGTTGTGAAGTGAAGAAGGCGTACCAGTTGTATTTTGGTTGCAAAATTGAGCACCAAAACAAAAACCGGGCGCCTCGTATATATTGTGCGACCAATCCAAGTTGTTAGCATAAAATTAGTGGAAGAGCTTTTTCTATGCCTATGATCTGGCGAGAACCTAAAGGTCATGTTACAGACACCTATTTTTGCCTGAAAGCTCCTATTGAGCAGGGTATTACCAAGAAGAAAGGGATGGTAATATTATACCCTATTTGCCAATCACCCGGTTCTCCATAGTGATTAACTGCCTGTTCCTAATCCGCCACAAGAATACACCCTTAGTTCTGACCAAGATGTCGGATAATAATAATGTAGGATTCAGCCCAGCCATCAATCTCCCAAGACACTGATTTTTTTCCCAATGTGCCCGGTGGAGAACAACACAAAATTAATCAAAGCGAATTAAGTGATCTCATAAGGGAACTGGACCCGTCCAAGGAAAAAGCAGAGCTTTTGGCATCACTATTGCTACAGTGGATTTTACCTCCACAAAATACTAAATTTTCCATGTATCGATGTCGTCAGAAAGACCTGACATCTTCTTTAAAATGAAACTTAACTTACTACTCTGCAAGGACATTGGCGGTTTTATGAGTGCCTTAAAAATTCTTCATGATCTTAGTGACTGGAGGTTTTTATAGATTGCTCGAAACTCGGTCTAAAAGTTATAAAAGTTATACTTCATAATGGAAACAAATAAACATCAATAGGTCATGCGGTCCACATAAAGGAAATAAACAGTAACATGAATTTATTACTGGAAATTATACAATACAAAAAGTATGAATGGCAGATTTATGGAAACTAAAATGTTACTGTCATGTTACTTGACATGCAATGATACATAAAATGCTGCTGTTTTCCTTGCGAGTGCGATAGTCGAGCACAATTATTAGAGCTTTACAAAACGAAAATATATCCGACGAGACTCTCCATAGAGCCAGGGACAAAAAATGTTACTAACACTTTATTAGTTACTCCAAATAAGTTCTATTAATAATAATAATATAATAATAGGGACTTTATTAGAATAAAGAAAATACATCTCTTTAAACTAAATGGCGAAGTATTATCGTTAAACTATTCCTTCACTTAAACCTGAAAATTGTCACCAGATCACATACAACTGGAACGTATGAAAACATTGTAAAGGCTATGAACAAAGAAGGATGAATTTTCAGTTATTTAAAACAAAAATGTCTTAGAATCAGTGATACGAAAATTAAGGAAGGAATTTTTATGTGTCCTTAAATCAAGAACCTTTTCAAGGATGCTAAATTGATAACATTTTTAAAGGTAACGAGAGAGATGCTTGGGATCCTTTTAAAATGGTGAAGACACATATTATGGGCAACGAAAGAGCAGACAACTATGAGAGACTTTATTGTGAACCATCTTTCACGCTACCAGAAGTTAGGATGCAATATGTCACTGAAAGTGCAATTTATAGATTTATATCTAAAGCACTCTCCAGAAAACTGTGGTACAGTATGTGATGAGCATATAGAGAAATTCCACCAGTATGCTTTTAATATGAAAAATGGGAAAAAAGGTAACTACTGTTGGACAATAATTATAAAAGATGCTCCAGAAGTAACTTATAAGTGGAGCCCTTATCTCCGATGATATTTCCAGAGAGGGATCCTAAATTGCACGATGCTGGTGATGCGATATACAGTGATTTTCCCATGTTATCGAAATTATTAGTAAACTATTTTATTATCAGTTTTAATCATAAAAAAGCAGTTCTCTAATATGTTTGTATAGTTAAAAACATCCTCCACTAACAATTATTGCTACACAAACTCAAACATCATTAAATACAAATGTTTTATTATATAAACCATAGTGAAAATCCATGCGAATGTTTATTGAGATGTTTACGTTTTTCAAAAGACAAAAACTGTCCTTAATCCTCGAGACAGGTGAAAGATAATTGGTTTTTAATGTAATAATATTTATGCCCGGGTTTAATGTTTATAGCAAAATTTAACAAAGTGCAATATAAAATAATAAATATTGTAAATCCTAATATAATTTTTTGCTATCTTCGACCTAAATCCGGTCTCTACTTATACGTAATACGCTGCAACTCCCCCAGTACCTACATGTACTAGGAATAACCCATCCTTATCTGAGCCTCCAGCCCAGTCTGTGCCCTGTATCACTTCAGTATATGTCGAATATGAAGGAATATAAAGGAATAAACACTGTTGCGACAATTAGTGAAATATGGTGCGACCACTGCCCTCAGTTCATACGATACAATCGTGGATTTGTGAGTAACTCGAGTTGATAATAATTAATGGTGCCGAATTCAAGTGTCAAAGGTGCAATATTACCCTGTCATCGTCATGAAAGTCTGTTATTACTACTCGTGTGTTTTCCATTTGTATTTATGTGTATTTGATCAGCAATGTAACAATTTAATCTAATGTTAGTGACCGCCTACACATTATGTTCAGTGTTATCTAGACATGTTCGCAAATTTAGTGTCAGTGACAGTGGCACTTCCCTCAGTAAATCCAGCGTTATCAGAATAAGACAACTGTAGCAATGTAATTGGGCCGTTCTAAGATTACTTGCGTCTTAAAAAGTTAAAGCCATAAAGAATGTTATTCAGACAATCGTCAGCGGTACTCAAATAGTATGATATAATTTATAACAACTCTTCAAAATTCCACAAAGGACAGCTGTTCACTTTTGCATTACCCGAAAAGGCGGCAGTAGTCCAGTCCACCATTTCCTTTTTCATGACTAAAATATTTTTCCACCATTAGCATTAGCATGAACTGAAGTTCATCTCGAGATAAATGTTTTCTTTTCGATTGATTCGATCATGATTGTTTTAATATGAGTATTTTCGAATAAACAAATTCACGATACGTGTTACCACTTCAGCTACTCTTCAGTAAACTTGCAAGGAAAATGTAAAATGAAGAATTTATTTTTCGGCAAAAATAAATTATTTTCTCAAAATTTTTAAAATTTGTCCAGTTTACGTAAATAAATTATCTCTATCAGGTAGGTAAAATTGTACCTGCTCAAAATCCTAGTTTAAAACAGATAATTTTAATAATATAAAAGTTGAATTAATTTCGAAATAAAAACACAAAATAAATATATTCATTTACAGTTAGAGATTCACTCTTCACCAATTCTACGCTACAATCATCCAACAATGTAGTTATAAATAATAAATCGTTTATACGTAACCTATGCACAATTGGTCAGCTGACAATTGAAACGAATAACATTATTTATGGCTTGGACTCTTTAAATAGAAAGCTGCAATTTTACCGACTATACTGACAGTGTTGCACTCACTACTACGTATCATCTCCAGTTGAATCAGCAATAAACTACAAAAAGTGCATACCCGCCCTGCACGAGGCCGGTCCAGGTCTACAGTGATGACTAGGGTAAAAAGGCAATAGTCCTGCCTGGCCCTAGCATCCGAAACCGTCATCATGCCAAATGGATATTGGCGTACAAAAAAGTGGTAAGAATTTTTATAATTTCGTACTACCTTCCCAAGCCGATCCTGACTTTTACATGAATGTCATCCGAGTTACCGACTCTACTGATTAAAATATATATTCTATTGGTTTTTTTATCAAAGTGAAATGGTGGCGTATTAAGCAATAGTGGCGCCTGAAACCCGCAATATTTTGCGCCTCTTTTAATTACGAGTTTTTTGTTTTTAGGTATAGTGTCAATACAAGTAGGCGCACAACAACGAAAAAGAACGAAAAAAGAAATTCAGTGACCAGTAACAACTACTGTTACAATGAATATTCTATTTGTAATATTATTAGAAACAAAACTGCATTTCAATTTGTTTTGTTCTAAAAAAACTTCCTGAGTTATTCGACCATTTCGTCCGCTGTCCCGTCCCACAATATTTTGCGCCCCAAGTCTGGGCTTCATGGGCTTGTGGAATAATACGCCACTGCAAATATTCTTTCTCTTGATAATTGCAGTTTTTATTAAAATTATACATATATGTTTCAAAGTAGTTTTAGTTATAACTCGGCAAAAATTTTCAATTCTATACCGGACATCAAGGCAGCTTCCAACTCCATGACATTTCTGAGTAAAGTTAAAACTTTCATTAAAAACAATAGAGATCTAACATAACAAAATAAAATCTTATTATTCACTTATTCTTGTTTAGAATTACTACAGCAATTTATTAACTTAATTGGGTGGTTGTATGAGCAGCTTAGGTTAAATACCGCCACCCACGTTTGTGATGTTTGTAATATTTTTTTATTAACCATAAATAAAGATATGTTATTATTATTAGCATTCTTATTATCATTATTATTATATCAATAATATTTTAGTTAGTTCATTTATTATATTTCTTGAGCCAACAAAAAAATTGAATGGTGATAAACAATACAAAGATATGATTTTGGTTAAGGATACAAAATAAAAATTAACATTTGTAGTCCAGTATTATTTAATAGGTGCAGCTTTTCAAGAATTGCTTAAAATCATATATCAATATTGAAAACTAGACCCACAAGTATACCAAAATTAAAAATAATTAAAAACGTTTCAATTATTATAAACTTTTCAGTGTTAAATAGTTTTCAATATCAACATGAGTAATAAAAAATCTGTCTGGGATACGTGCATAAGGGGAATGCCATTATGCATCAAACCGAGACAGATTTTTTTAGTTGTTTTACGTGACTATATATTTAAAAATAATAAATTCACAAACTGGATATTCTGGAGGTTAACACGTTTTAAATCTAATGATTTGAATAGTGTAAATAATAACCAAATGAACTCAAACAATAGTATTATCCAGATAGTTCATGAATCATGACATATATTATCTAATGTCGGAATTACAAGATTTATTTGAACTGCAGGATTTAGGATGCATTAACAAAACAATGATGTTGGCTGTACCGAAACAATGGCCTCTCAACGTTGAAAACAATCGCCCATTGAAACCCTTTGAAAAACTACCTTCGCTCTCGATAAAAAATTAATTGGCTTTCAATCAAGCAGGTCTTAACGAGCTGTAACCATTTGATGGTGTATAATTCAGTTTTATTGTTATATATTAATCGTGAGAGTCTTTCTTTATTGCTAATGACTGGAAAAAATGTATGTTTTTTTTTATTTCAGCACTTTGGAAAACGATGAATTTTTGTATTAAAATAATTTTATGAAATAATTTCAATTAAATAATTATTAATTAATAGGAAATTGTTATATATTTGTTAACATCCGTGGATTTTCGTTCAAATATAATTTTACTAATTATTTTTTTACATTAAGTATGTTCCGACTTATAGCCCATTTTCAGAAATTTTATTATATTAAGACACATTTTTTAAAAACAATTAGCTTTTTATGGATCCAAAAAGTTTTCCAACATTTTAAATTTTTAAAATATTTAAAAAATAATATGACGTATCTGTATCAGTTGTTATAAATCTGCATAAGACAGATAAAAATACATCTCATTATAAAATTTCCAAAATGTAAAATGTAGGGTTGGAAAATTCGTTCTGGGTAAATAAAATAAAACTGGAGAATTCAGTGACTTGATAAAATATAGTATATCGATATTCCAACATTTTTCTTTTTTAATATATTGTTACGCCATTGGACTGTGTAGACTGGTTAGATGAGACTGAAATTGTGTATGAGAACGGCCGGGAATATTCTGGAATGTTCTAGACCGTGTAAATGGATGTATAAATAAAACGCACGGTGGGCCGTGCGCCTTAAGTTGAAAGTCAACGAGTAAAGACGAAATAAGAAAGAGCCTTATATAGGTGTTTTTGTGGATAGAAACCACGTAACAGTATTTGAGAACAATTTAAACTGTTTAATATTGCTGGGATACACTTATCTTTAACAAAATTTCTTCAAATATTCAGTTTTATAAGGTTTTATATTAAAATTGCAATTTTTAATACGGTTTCGAGAGAAAGCAAAATTTTTATCAACTAGATATATTCCACAAAAGGAAAAGAATCAAAATAAACGATTGAAATAGGTTTAATATCCCATATTTTTCTTGTGGGCATGTGAAATGTGTACTCTCCTCTAATCTGGAGCAGTTCTGTGGCAGTGTTTTTTCTTAGAGTTACTGACAATAATAGGTGGCAGTATGGGGCTCAGTGTGAGTATTTACAAATGCAACTCAATGTAATGAAAAAGTGAGCTTGTTGTGTTGTGTCTTATTTTTTGCTGAAAAATATTATTTAAGGTGTTAACGAAATTTGTATGGGTGTTTTTATTAAGGCCATTTCTGAGACGTCTTATATTATCTTCGTAACAGAAGAAAACAAGTTTTTTTTATATTTATTAACAATATTTATAACGTCGGCTTCGTGTGACGTTGACATTTTATGTTTTGACTATGCGGAAGTATGGCCTAAATGGTTAATTATAAGGAAAAAAAAAATATTTTGGTGAAAAATTAAGAAATTTAACGAAAAATTCTTCTTACCATAATGATTGTAGAATGCTACAATTAAATAAAAATGGTAGTAATTGTAAAATGATTTGAGCATCTTAAGTCCACAAACATTTCTCGAGTTAGCATAAAGACAAATCTTAATGCTAACTCTAAGACTACCTTTGTTTGATCATGAACGTTAAAACAAGTAAGAACGGGTGAACAGTATGAGCGGGTGAACAGTATGAGAACGTGAGCGACTAACCCCGTGTCCAATTCTGATATGCGCATAAGTTAAGCGTGCGCTACGCACACCCTTGGTGCGTCGCAAGGCGTCCTCCTCTGTCGCAACAGTAATTTGTATATTATTGGCCGCCACGCCGAAACGATGCGTCGAATCGAATTCGGTCATAAGACTTTTTTGCGTCGTTCGCGACGTAGAACGTCACACCGCCCGCGAATTTGCCGAAAAGGCGATTTCCAAAATTAGCGTCCCCTCCCAGACCACCTCCCCCTCGAATTTTCTCCGAAAACCCCCCGTCTAACGACGCCCCCCCACGAAAGCGCGTTCCTTAATATGCATATTTACTATATTTCCCGCCCGTTTAAAAAAAAACGCAAAAAAAACGATCGATTTGATCCCTCTACAGGCCAAACTGAGCGTCGTACGCGTACCGCACCCCTATACTTTTTTGTAGGCCTAACCATTTACCTTTACCAATGGGGGGTTGCGACCCCCTCGTCTCTACCCGGGGTATGTAGCACCCCCCCTCCACGCACCCTAATGGTGGGGGGTGGGTCGAGATGGAAGTTTTTTCATCTCGTGTCGCCCCAATGGCCCCCTACTGGGTCAAAGCGGAGCTCGAAAAGTCGCTGCACGAGATTCCTGTTGCTCATTGGGCGGCAAGGGGGAGGGAAATTTTCCGGGCCCTACATCTCGGCGACGGGAAGAGCTATCGAAGCGATCTCGACGGCGTTGTACTCGTCTAGTTGTCCCATACCTGCATTGAGGGAACCATTTTTTGGAAAAAACGAACGTTTCAAAATTCACCCCCACCCCCGCGAAAACGCGTAGACAAACCATATGACTTTATGAGGGCAAAATGTGCGCAAAAGCACCCTTTTACGTAAAAAATTCGTCGCGCCCGCGAGAGCACTTTAGACCCAACTCGTGTTCCCCATTAGCGGGATAAAAAAAAACAATGGATTTGTAAATTGTAGAAGTTAATTAGTTGCACTTTTAAACCACTAAAATTGTATATGTAAGATATTTTTTATCATAAAATTGTTTCAAAATAATATAAATACTGGCGATTACTAAATTGAGCATTTTATTTTCCATTGTTTTGATAATTTTTTGGCTTTAAATTGACCTGAAAATATACTCAGTTTTGCATGAAGGTATAATCTTAAAAAAGCAACATTTATTTTGCATATAGTTCAAAAAAATATTTAATACGTAAAGTAATGATTATCATGAAATATAAAAGGATGATATTAAAAACCAGGAGTAAAACACACAGTTAATAAAATAAATAAATCCGGAATTCAGTTAAGCATCTCAAAACTGTACTGCAATCAATCTTAGAAGCTCAGTTTTATATTTTAAGCGGCTGTAAAAAAAACTATTATGGCATTTATTCTTGGTAAAGATAGTATTATTAATAATGAATGGTATGAAACCACCTACCTCTTAAAAAAAATGTAAAATAAATAAAATAACAAAACGCCACGGATGTTGAGACCTACAGCGTCTTGCAAGACATCTTAAATGCTCCTTTAGATCCTTTATCCTGAATATTTTATAGCAGATTAGTGTGTTTCTTTTGAAAACCTACTAAGCCCTCGCAGTCATCATGAGAACTGGCACCCCTACAATTGCGATATGAAAAGGATTTGCTAGTGCTTACTCTGTACACCTGAATTTTTAATTCGATTCTCTAAATGAAGATTTACAATGGTATTAAACCAGCTTTACCACAGACAAACGACTGTTTGCAAATTAAATCTTGTTTCGTATTATTTGTAAACACTAGAAGTGTCTTGATTTTCAGTGTTTAATAGTACCTAATTTAATAGTAGGTTAGCTTATTTAAAAAATAATAATGGTAATATTTTTCTATACATGCATTGTTCCACATTGTTTTCAGTATTTGAATTTGACCCTATAAATGTTTTTTAGACTTTTTAACGTAAACATTGTATCTTACCTCAATCTATTTATGCTATCTACAGGGTGTCCGAAACTTCATCCCCTCAACCAAAATTTCGAAAAATTTATCGTAAAGTTGTTCTGACTAGTTGAATTATTATTTTACACCTTAAATATAACAACATAATAAAAATGAATATACTTTAAAACTCAATGTATTAAAATAGTGGCCATGAATATCATTTTTATTTTTTTACAGTTCTCTTGCACTATTATGAGTGTCTTTTCTTTTTAATTATTCCTGTATGATTTACAAACAGAAAATATGTGGACATCATAAAAGCTTTGGGTTTTAGCAATAATACTCGGATAGCAACTCAGCAGTACAGAAACATTTACCCAAATAGAAAGCATCAAAATCATGAAACTATAACAACCGCCAAGATGCGTTTTGTGAAATCAAAATGTGTAGTCCCAAAACTTGCCAACGTCAGGCGACCTAAAAGACTGACATGGCAGTAAGAAAACCGATTGTTTAATATATCGAAAACGGTTCTTTTTTAAATGTAACAATATTCTACTATTCATAGTTTTATACAAAGGTCAAGATTTATTAATGTCACTCTCAACCAGTTCAGACTTAACACCCTGACGATAATGAGTTGCGATTAAATTTCTGTAGATGGGCATTACAGCAAATTCAAATAGACCTGGAATTTTTTTCAAACATGTTGTAGTCTGATGAGGCTTATTTCAATCAACGAGGAGTGTTAAAATACCATAACTCGTATTAGTCGGCTCATAAAAATCTACATGTAATTTACAAAGGAATTCTGCAAGTACGATGTAATGTAAACATTAGAGAATTAAATAATGGAACTTTATTTTCTAACAAAAACCTAGTGCAGCTTTTGCGAGAACATACTAACAACCCCTTTACACTATCCTCTATTAGTATTACGTATTTAATTTCCAACAGGACGGAGCACCTGCACATTTTTCTTTGCAGAAAGAGCAAAATGGTGATCTTTCAGAACATTTACCTGTCAAAATTTTAAATTTATATTTTTTCCGCAACCTTTTACAAAGTTAACTATTTTTGAACTATTTTTGAGTAGAAAATACATATTTACTGGTCTAGATATTAAAGGGATCGGTAATGTCTTTACCGATCCCTTAAATTAGTTTTGGTTTACAACAGTATCTAATAACAATTAAAAATCATGAATCCAGTCTTCTTTGAAAGTAAACATTCGACATCCGTCGGTTGAATTTTATGAATTTTGTTTAGAAATTATTTCAATTTAAAAAGTTTCTATAACTAGCAAGAACGGTTGCAGAAAAAATATGGTACGCAAATACCAAGAAATTGTCTTTACTGGAATCACTTACCTGTCTTGTTACATAAATAACTATTATTCTCATTTTGAGCAACACATTTAAAATGAAATGTTTGATATAGAAAATTATAAATACTTTTTATTACTTGTCTAATTTTCAGTATATTTGTTATTTTTACAACTACTTTCATCCTATTCGGACATTTTCAAGTAGATTAAATTATACACAGATTTTACTTTCATTTAAATATAAACCGAACTGAATAGAAGAATGGGTCACTTTATGCAACCATATAATTCAAATTTGTACAGATATCTCTTTAAATGTATGGGTTACTCAAGATAGCAAATTATATTATGGTGTGACTTTTATTAACAGCATTAGGTTATCTGAACAAGTTTAATAACGGAGAAATATTTAAATCTATTTGGTCGTTTAATATGTTGTAATTTTTAATCCTATTTAATTTATTTATTTGTAGCGCTTCTAATATATTAAGTTGTTTACTTTTCCTACAAATATGTAATATTTTAAGTTGATGGTCGTCAGTTATTGTATGATCAGAATCTGTTAGGTGTTTGTAAAAAAAGTTGGAATGTTGTTTTTGTGTGTGAATATGTTCTCTATATCTTACCTCTAACGATTTACCTGTTTGACCTACATATGAGGCGCTACATTCTGGGCAATCTAACGGATATACACCACATTTTTTAGAGATATCAGTTTTTTGTTTTGTATTGAAAAAATATCTGCCTATATTTTTATTAGAACTAAATGATGTTTTAATATTAAATTTGGAAAAAGTTTTGTTAATTGATTAAGACTATTGACCTGAATAGGATGAAACTAGTTGTAAAAATAACAAATATAGTGAAAATTAGACAAGTAATAAAAAGTATTTATAATTTTTTTAAATCAAAATGTATTTTCACAAAAGTAACTTCATCTTCAATCAATTCTACAAAATGTTTATTTGGATTAGTACAATTTACTTGAATTATTAATTAGCCATAGTTTCACTGGGAATGCTTTTTGGAAATTTTAGTATGCTTGACTTTTTATCTTATTTTGAATCCACCATCTACCATGACGGCGAATGATGAGCGAATTTTCGGACTATCCTAGCTCAGAAAACAAACAGCTTTATTCGAAACAGATACATTAAGGTTGATAAAAAAATTAGTAATTTTTATTCCAATGACCCTAGATGAAGAGTTTTTCTGCAAAAGTCAACAAGTCTTTTAATCTCAGTTCTGAAAAAATGGATATTTTCTATAGTGACTTAAGCAAATATCCAAACGCAAAATGTCATTGAGAGTACTATTGATAGACATCTCAACAGCATACAGTGAAAATATCAACAAAAATTATTTGGACTTATTGAGTTTGAGTTTATTATCCGAACAGCTAGTGGTATAAGGAAACGTTTACATATTCTGTGTTACCACATATCTCATATTCCAAAATGTCGCCATAATATGATAGTGAATCTAATATAACCCAATACTAATGTTTGACTACTGGTGAATAAAGGGCATAAATTGTGTTAAACACTGAATTTTAAAACAATAATATATGCGGTAGGACTTGTTCAATTTTGCTACAAAACTGTAATCTCCAGAGATAAGATTCCATATGACTTGTGACTTAGTTTTGATGCAAATTATCGATTTTCTCATTGAATTTACAAACTACTAATGTAGTTTTAATATAAATCTGCTGAGGACTTGTTTCTAGTTAAGATTTCTTCAACCGAATTTTGATATACTAATTTTTTCATTTGTGGACTTATTGAGGTTTACAGAAAAGCTCTTGAGTTAGAGCCACCAAATCGCGCTGCCATTCTGGTTCGTCGACAGGGGTCAAGTTCTTTATAATTAGTCGAAGCCCTTTAGTTAGTGTATAATATTAAAACAGTGTTAGGGACATTAAATGTTATGTGTGGTGTTTGCGTTAATGAGAAATTTATAAACATTTTAAGCAAACATTCTAACTATGCTAGGTTGCGGACTATTTATAATTAGTGTATATCAAAACTATCCTTTAAATTAATTTGAAACATATTTTTCTTTTACGAATATAACATCTATAGAAGCAGAAAAATCTTTTTCTTCACACAAAAATATTTATCCACCGCAACGTACACACCTCGAGGAACATATTGCGGAGACCTTGCACATATTGTAAATGTATAATCGAGCTCATCCACACTCTTTAATTTAGCGACAGTATTAGTTATAATTATTATGATTTTTTTTAACGTCTTATTTATGTTAATGACCTGGCAGAGTTTAGCACAATGCTATTCCACCACTCAACAAGGACAGATACACATACAACAACCATTCCCTTCTACATTTACCAGGATGCCGCAGCTGAGACTCGAACTTAGGAGAGATAGACAGTGACTAGTCGAGTTCTGCCACACAACAACGCTCTAGTCACCTCTGATACCGACTCGATATTTAAAAACGTCACTATGTACAGATGTATTCATTAAAAAGCATACTAGTATGAAAATGAGATGCAAGCATTATGTTTGTATAAAACCGGCGGTTTACATGTCATAGGTTTCATATGTGACAGATTTTCACCACCTATGACATGTGATAACCTCCAATAAACAATAATTTACTCAGCCGGAGCTCGCCTCTCATTCTATTACTTGTACGCTTTTTTAATGAATGCAATTGTACATCATATCATAATTATTATGATTTTTTTTAACGTCTTATTTATGTTAATGACCTGGCAGAGTTTAGCACAATGCTATTCCACCACTCAACAAGGACAGATACACATACAACAACCATTCCCTTCTACATTTACCAGGATGCCGCAGCTGAGACTCGAACTTAGGAGAGATAGACAGTGACTAGTCGAGTTCTGCCACACAACAACGCTCTAGTCACCTCTGATACCGACTCGATATTTAAAAACGTCACTATGTACAGATGTATTCATTAAAAAGCATACTAGTATGAAAATGAGATGCAAGCATTATGTTTGTATAAAACCGGCGGTTTACATGTCATAGGTTTCATATGTGACAGATTTTCACCACCTATGACATGTGATAACCTCCAATAAACAATAATTTACTCAGCCGGAGCTCGCCTCTCATTCTATTACTTGTACGCTTTTTTAATGAATGCAATTGTACATCATATCCATATCCTAGTCAGGATTCGAACCTGGGACCCTTTGGTTTCAAGTCCTAACGTTTAATCACTGAGCCACTGAGCCGACATTTGGTAACTTTATTTCCTATATCATACTGGGTAACTGTATTTTACAGATAATCGAGCTTAAAAGAATCATTCATGCGGTAGTTAAGTAAAATGAAGAAAATGCTACAAATATCATTCAGACAATTTTATGGAATGAAGACTTCTGAAAAATGCAAACTTTGCCTCCAGTTGACAATACTGCGCAAATATACTTTGTACAATAATTTTGTTATATTCTGGAACATTATTTTGTTATATTCTGTTGACTAAACTGTACTGCATTATTATGTATCTTCAAATAATTACAATTTAGAAATTATATACCTCTATTACTGCCTAAAATAGAAACATTATACTTGAGAGGTAATTAAAGTTGGGCACCCTTGAAATTATAATAAGGGTATATCACAAATTATTACTGTTACAACTCGATTCTTTGAACTTTACTTAGAATGTTTTATTAGACATTTCTATAAGTTATGACAATTATAAAACTTAAGCGCAGCAGTAAAATTTATTAGTGTTTAAACAACTCAATTAGAGAAGTTAGACGTAGATTTTAATTAGAAAAGACAATATATTTGGCTATAAAACAAGAAAATATGGTATAAATGCAATTTATTTTGAATAACAACAAAGGTGCTACAAAAATGATGTGGAAAAATCTGTCTGATTGCAAATGCAGTCAGGCTTTCGTGAAAAATAAGGAACACATAATTCTTTATTAAAGATAGTTAATAATCTAGCCACAACAATGGTTAATTCATTGTGTAGCATTTTAATATTATTGGACCAAAGTAAAGTTATTGATTTAGTAAATTTTGATTTATTCTTCTTTAGTTAAATTAAAATATATCATAACCGATTACTTATTTATATTAAAGATAGAATCTGGCGTACCACAGGGCAGTATCTTAGGGTCCATACTATTTTCTGTTTATATTTTTATTGCCCTAGAGCACTTATTGTGATGTGAAATTAATTTGTACGGCGCCGATGAAATTGAAATATATTTATTCTTGTTGAAACCTCAGTGCAATATTTAAATAAAAATTTATATAATGCTGAATTATTCTGAATACCATGGACTGTGATTAAATTTTAATAAAATATTTGCTATGTGTATAAGATCGGAAAAACAGAAACATGATGTACAGAATAATTTTAAATTAAATAAATTAAATTAAATAAATAAATTAGAGTAATATTAACTGCGTAACATCAGCAGAAACTTAGGTGTTATAATAGATAATAATTTGCCATTTAATTAACATGTCGAAGAAACATATATTTAAAACATCTTTCATGAAATTGAATCTTCATACAAATTTAAACATCAATTAACTCAAAAAAGTTAAATTAAAATTAGTTTAAACTCATAATTATTCCTACTTAGATTATTGGTGTTCTGTTTATTAAATTTTTTTGCAATAATATATCAAACATAAATTTCACCGTATGCAAAATGCATGTATGTATGAATACGATTTGTATGGTGTATCTCATATATGGAATATAAAACACCGTACCTTATACAACTAAATGAATTTTGAATGTTGAAAAACGAATGCAGTATTCAAGAATTTTTTTTGTATAAATTGTTATATAATATACTAAACTATCTACAGATAAAACCATAAAGATGTGAACACAGTCAGTATGCACAATTTCATTTTATTTGTTTAATATTGGTGGCCCGAGAATTATTGAATCACTTGGTTACAATACGTGCAAGGCTACTAGATTGCAGTATCGCATCATCTGTACTGAACCGCGTACACCGATTCACGACTATAGATTCCCTTCCGCTGCTAACATTTAAACGTAAATTGCGCATACTAATGTCCCTGTTCACTAATAAAAGAAGCAGTACCACATTTAAATAGGTTTCTGTTCTAGAAAAGCTTTTTTTAAATCGGGCAAAAAATAAAGGAATTACAGGCTTGTATCACATTTAAGCGCGTCACCCTGTATGTAGAGATGTTACCTAGGCATGTTATATAAAATATTTAATATTAGTTTAGGGGAACTGGAAGAAAGCTTAGTAGTCTAACCTCTAAAAATATTTACATTTATTTTATGCACAAGAAATCATATAATTAGTTATGTAAAAATAGGAGCTATTACAATATGTATGTGTTCAGATTAACAACCAGTATTGAAAAATTTCTTTAAAAATGTTTTGCATTGTTCTAAAATCTAGATATGTAATATTGATGTCACTACATTGTGAGTGTAAACTTGATTTTCAATAATTTCACGAAACTGTTTAACGTTTCTGTAGGGAAATTTGTTTTGGAATTTTTATAAATAATGTATTCTATTTTCGCCTATTATGTCTCTTACATTTCTTTAATCTCCGTAACTGTCTAATGCAAGTATATTACAAATATCGATTTAAAAATTATGGTGGAGCTTGAAAAGAAGAAGAAAAAAGTTCTCAGAATTACCGATTATATCGGTAAGTGCCTAACTTTTTTAAATTTTAATTGAGACATCTTACACATGTTCACATTTTTTTAAACCCTAACGCATAAAAAACGTTCCATATAATGACTACCATTATTTACAAAAGATGCGGGAATTCTTTGCAGACGCGCAGTTCGCAGACTGAAGCATCCTACGACATACGGATGCTGAAGAGACCTATACATACCCGGGTGTACAGTAACGTCACATCCAGAATGTAAAATAAATAAGGGCTCCGCACTGATTATGAAAAATTTGGTCTTCTGAACTTTTGGGGAACAATAAAGTATCTGCAACTAACATGCTAGCCGATCAGGTTCTGCGCTGCACCTTAGGAGTAGTGAAATAGACGGTAGACGAGCTGCGCCAATTAGACAGAGATACAGCAAGATGATGAATATTTACACAAGTATTCATCCTAGATCGTCCGTTCCCCGTGTGTACCTCCCACTTCAACAGGGGGGATAGAGGATTCTTAAGCCTGGCAGAGTAGTACAGAGTACGACATGTAACATTCTTAGGAGCTCAGTCCTCTCTTGTAGATTGTGAAACATCATGGAACTGTAGTAGTGGGCGCAGGATAATTCAAGACAGCAAAAAGAGCCTTTTGACACTAGGCGAGGAGGCCGGTCGGCGAGGTGCTGATTTAGAGTCAGTTAGTGAAATTCAGCTAAATTGCTTGAAAGCCTCAAGCTGAACATGAAAATCTGTTTCAGCAGCAAAACACTAGGATGGTGTCTCCTATGGGAACATAGAAACACTGGGTTTTCGACTAGGCTGACATTCGTCTTTCTAAGAATAGCCAGGTTTAAGTCGGTGAGAGGAATTCATTACGGTCTACCGTAGGTGCGTGTGGCATGTAGAGGTTCTTGATAAAAACTTCAAGACTTGCCGTTAGGTGCCGGAATCGCCCATGCACTTACATTCAACATGCCTCGTATATGCGATTTTGGCCCACATCCACCGACATAACGCGGCTTTACAGACGCTATATTACCACCTAAAGCACTCGTAGGGGGTAGACCAGACACCAGTGCTGCCTTGCGTCCCGAGAAATATTGATTCCGTTGTCGAGAACGAGAAATATCGAATTTATTGAAACACTCTTCCCCGACTGATTGTCGGGCTAATCCAAGCGAGTTAGTCTGACACAGACCTCTTTGGCCATCAAACCAAGGTGATGTATGTAGTTCAATTATCGGTCTCTTCCGAGAAAAACATCACCTTGATGGAGGAGGAAAGACAGACAAAATATCGTGATCTCTGATACGAGCTCCAAATGCTATACCCAGACTGCTTGGCCAAAATGGTCGTCCATTAGATCGATGTACTCGGAGGGATAAAGTCTACTTTGCTCTTGGAATTGAAGTCCATATCGGCTAGCCAAAATCAGACCAGTGGCTGGTAGGCCACTAAGACCTGCAGGATGTGGGAAGTGGCTGTAGGTAATTTGCTGGTGTGACCCTCATGTAAATCGGAGCCATGGTAGGACTGTACAGTGTCGGGCAACCGAAAAAAAAAAACACCTCAGAAATTAGAAAACCTCCAAATTCAAAGCCGAAGCTGCCTAGTAGGGGAGTAACTTAGAAAAACGTGGACGTACATCTTACTAATATTGCTAGTGCCTGTGAGAGATTTGAACCCGCAGCTACGATAGAAAGATTATTATTCACAGTTGCCATCGCTCTCTCTAGCCAATTACACCATCGAGCCAGTCAAATATGGTTGGTTATTTTAAAATGCAGAGTCAATACTGAAATGCTGGACGGTACCGAAATACAAGACATAATGTTAATTTTAAATTCATGTATTATCTAAAAATTATTTTTAATTAGGGGAATTGCCAAACAAGTACTAAAGCAATAATAATTATTGAATTCTATGAATTATTTAATATGTAATATTTAGTGAAAGTAGTAAATATAATATGTATGTATGTATCGGATCCACTTAAATTGACACTGGATTTTCTGGGTTTATTATTGATAAACGTAAATTTCAAGAAATAGTAACATGCAACTTTTGCATATATTCTGAATCCGCTGAGAAAACTTTTCTGACATAAATATACGAGGGATGGTAAAAAAATCGTTTTTTCGACATTTTTACACGCTGCATATTATGCATGTAATCGGATAGTCGAGTAGTCATGTCTGAAAGTACTATATATTTCTACATATTTATATAGCTTGCTTAATTCTATTTTCAATAGTGTTTATACAAATACTGATTTAAAAAAAACCGGTTTTAGAATTTCAGTATTCCAATACAACCGGTTACACCGGTCTTCGAAATCTGACAAAAAAAAACAAAATACAATTTAAGCAGTGAAAGAATATTTATACTCAAAAATATTCAGCTTATTTAATATTTATGGAATTACAAAAATTTAATAAAATAAAATATACTCTCTCTATACAAAGCCAAATAAACAAAATGAAATCTAAATAACTAAAATCCGTACAAATCAGTACAATTTTTCATTTAGTTTAATATTTATTCACAAGTTACAAGGAAAAATGTAATATGACGTAACGCTTAAATTTGGCTACTGTAAAAATATGACTAAAAAATATAACTATTTGGGAGTGTTTCAGTAAGTGTTTACAATAAATTATTATGTTTGCACAAAAGCGGTCATTGGGAACCGATACTTCCGTCCAACAAAATAGAAGGAGTTTGTGGATTTCATGTGAAACATTCGCCTGAATCATGAAGATTAGTTTTACAGTAAACTTATACTACAATATGCTGGTGCCCAAAGCGACTTCAAGTCGAAATATTAACATTTTTAATAAAAAAATAATTAAATTTTACGTATTAATTCCAGTATCTAAATCATTTCTCAAACATTTCTAGAAAAAATAATGAAACAATTATTGGATATTACAAACATAATATGATAATAATAATAAATACCTATAGAACTCTATATTTTATACTGCCATTCTTATCTGAATGTGTTAGTATAATAGTTTTGGCATATAATGAATCAAAAAACAACACTTCCAATACGTTTATCCATAGAAAATATTAAAACAACTACTCAGTCTAGGAGCAAGAGCTGCATTGATTTAAATTACAGTGTTCTTAGTACTAGAGGCAAAAAAAATTAGGTTAAAAAAAATATTAATTCGCCAAAAAGAAAAATTTTCACAGTCAAGAAATGATTTCCTCCAGTTACAATACAAAAACGAAAATCCCTAGTCCGATATATAAGGTGGGGCAATAGTGCGCTCGACTTCGATATTTTGAGTTCTATGATAGCTAGAAACTTGATTTAAAAACGTAAGTAAACTAGACAAAAAAAGTCTATAACCGGATATTATTTTCGAATATACAGGGTGATCCAAGACGATTCTACAGGGTCAAGAAACATTTTTCTAAATGAAATGCTATGTATATCCGAACATTTTTTTGAAACCTCTTTGTGGCTTCCTTTCACTTCTGTATTATTATTGACTTTCTCCCAAACATCTGGATGTAATGATTTTTCTTGTTGAAATTATACCATTTACACGTATATATTAAAAGTATCACTACAATCACAACTATCGGTTTTAAGAAAAAAATATGTTAGTACCAGTTATGACACATCTGTGTAATGACACTCGGCCATTTTCACTTTCCAAAAGTATACAGGGTGGCCAAAAAAGATTTTCTAAATTCACAACTCTGACTTGAATTTTCTCAATTTTTTTCAAATAGAACACCCTGCATATTTTTGGACGATGTGATATAGGATTGCAAAACGAACATTTTTTGTACATACATTCCTATGGCTATTTGTGACCATTTTCAGTTTATTGAACAATAACTGCAAAATTCAGCAATAAAAATTAATAATGAGGGTTTTCTTCAAATAATTTAAGACAAGGTATTATAATAAGCGTGTTACACGGTGCCCATAAAAATATCACACCAACAACAATCCTTTGAAGGAAAGGATAATAAATGCTTTTAGAAGTGTCATTCCGGCAATTTTATGTACAGTAGAAACTTAATTCCAAAAAGTCATAGAAATGTGTGTCAATCAAAATGGGCAACATGTGGAGCACTTTTTATAATATCTTCTCTTGAATTGCAAAAATACATATTTTTAATTTTACAGTTATTGATCAATAAATCGAAAATGGTTACAAACAGCCATAGGAATGTACGTGCAAAAAATTTTCATTTTTCAATTATACATCACATCGTCCAAAAATATACAGGGCGTTCCATTTGAAGAAATTGAGAAAGCTTAATTCAAATAGTAAATTTAAAAATTATTTTTGGCCACCCTGTATACTTTTAGTGAAAATGGCTGAATGTCATCACACAGATATCTCATAACTGATACTAACACATTTTTTCTTAAAATCGATAATTGTGATTGTAGTGATTTTTTTAATATACACATGTAAATGGTATAATTTCAGCAAAAAAAAAATCATTACATCCAAGTGGTTGGGATAGAGTCAATATTAATACAGGATTGGAAGGAGGCCACAACGAGGTTTCAAAAAATGTTCTGATGTACATGCCATTCGAGTGAAAAAAATTTTAGTTAAAACTGTAGAGTCGTCTTGGCACACCCTGCATAATCGAAGCTAATATCCAGTTATAGACTTTTTTGTCTAGTTTATTTATGTTTTTAAATCAAATTTTTTTTGCTATCATAGAACTCGACATATCGAAGTCGGACGCATTATTGCCTCGCCCTGTATATCTACTAGTATTAACAATACTGTTTATAATTCAATGCAACTCTTGCTCCTAGACTGAGTAGCTGTTTTAATAATTTCTATGATAAAACGTATTGGAAGTGTTGTTTTCTGATTCATTATACGACTAAAACTTTTATACTAACACATTTAGATAAGAATGATATTATAAAATATAAAGTTCTATAGGTATTTATTATTATCATGTTAGGTTTGAAGGGGTGCTTTTGTAATACCCAATAATTATTTTATTATTTTTTTTCTAGAAATGCATAAATACGAATCAATAATATGTCAGATTTTTTGAAACCTTTCTTAAATTTAAAAACCGGTTTTCGAATTTTACAAATTAATTAGAAAAAATCGGTTTTAAACACCTAAAAATTCTTACTTTTCAACGACATATAACTTTATATAATTATCTTTATATTATTTTACCTTACTGAAGATAAAAACATATGTTTTAGTGAAAATGTTGAAATCAATCAGGTATTTTGGGAAACATATTGGAACTAATCTAATGTTTTGAGGAGTATGTTCCCCAAAATATTTGAATAATTTAAATTTTTTCCCTAACACATCTGCTTATTACTTTCTCTATTTTATATCTTCAGTACAATTATCTTTATTTGTTTTTATCTTATTCAAGCCGAACATTTACGAAGTAATTGACAGATACTATTTGAAAAAATCATCTAAATGCCACGTGATATCGTGTCAAATAAAGAACAGTGCTTTTAGCAAAATCTGAAATAATAGTTTCAATCTCCCTTAGGCCAGTCTCATTTGGACCGCTGGGATGTTGGTTTATTCAGAGGGTTGCAAGTAAAAAATGTACTATGTAATGCGGAAACACAAGTGTTAGTTATTTTTGTTATGACGAATAAATAAAAATACAGGTGTAAAAAAAATCATCACACATGCACGAAAATAAAAAAAAATATTTTAAACATGATTAAGTTAAATGATTTTGGAATTTGCTGCGTTTGTTTTAATTATGTATGTACAGGGTGACAATTAAATAATTCGTAATTGCTTTACATGTTGTTGATGTTTATGAAGTTTTTAAATAAAACGAAAATTCAATTTAAATAGTCCTGAGAATATGTCAAAATACACGAAACGTCTACTAATTAAAACTTTGGTTTTCCTCTTTCTTCCGACTTTATCCCCATTAATTTAATAAATATGTATATGAATAAGGGTCACTAGATTATTTCAACTAAAAACATTATCCTTAAAAATTCATGGGGAAAAGTAAACAAATTGGGATACAACATTTTTTAGCTGAATCATAATTAGACTAGTTATAGAACAAATTTTTTGAATAATATTAATTAATCGCATTTCCTTAGTTATACAGATTATAAACAGTACATATATTTTTATTTCAATTATTTTCACGAAATATGCTAAATAAAGCTGGAGCTGATACTGCGAAGTGCCGTTTAAATAAAAAATAAAAGCTTCTCCGTCTGCTTAACTCCAATTTGAGAGATTCCGCTACTAAATCTAATATAAGTGTATGGCAATTTCTAGATTGTCGTACGTAATATAGAAAGAGGGGTGAATAAATTTTAATATTGCAAAGTGCGTATTAAATGGCAGTTTCTGGAAATACACAAAATTTATTAAAGTAAATTTCAACACTTTATTTTTTAAAATTTACAATTTAAATATCTCTCCTCTTCGTTGTGCGAAGAGCTTAATTGAGAGAGTTTAATTATTAACAAATAATCACTTTTATAAACTGTTAAATTTCAATTGTTTTCAAAAAAAAAATTTAACATATAAAAAGGATGTATTCACATGCGAGTATGTCCAACGGATCTGCTCGACGGATGTGTTCGTCGGACAGATCCGCATACGTATATCCACGCGTTCGGCGTCCATGTCTTGCTCGCCGTCCGTGCGTGGTCCAAGGTGACGAGTACTGTCAGCGAGCCGAATATATCCATATGTGTGTAGTCCATTTCCGACAGATTTATTTGCCAGACGTATAATTACATCCCTCCTTTGTCTTTTGACCTTTAATGTGCATATGTACGTATGATTAGGTTATATTATTACTACCTTTACAATGCGGAAATCGATAGAACTGAAGGAAAAAGAAAGGCCGCCCGCACATCTGTTGATATTTATCCGTGAATGTGTAGCAGCAATGAATTTATCTGCAGACAAATATGTAACTCACGACGGATCTGTCTGTTTGACAGATCCATTGGATAAATCCGCATATGAACAGGTCCTTTGAATATAATTTTATTCTGAGAGACATGACTATTTTCTTTTTTTAAACAATGTAAAAATATATGTAGAAATTGAAATACTGCATATTTGCGGAAACGTTGCGGACATGTGATTAAATTTTCTTAAATTGTAACTGTATCTTATGCAAATATTTTGAATTTTTTATAAAGTTACCTTATCCTTTTGTATCAAAGTGGATAAGAAAATTACATCACAGTAACTTAATGGACATAATATTAGTGAATCACAAAAAATAAGTTAAATATTTGGACTGAGTATAGCTTTACGAGTCTGTATGTATATTAAGAAGTTTCCATGAGATTCTTGTATAAGATATTTACATCATCATTTATTTAACACCAAATTATACTTATACCCAAATTTTTACAAGTCTCTTTAGATTCAGTATTTTTATTATTTAGATAAATTTTAAATTCATAATTTGCAACAATTATTTGACTCTTTTCACCAAAAACGAGATGTTCAGTTTTGTCTCATTTAAAACCAAATTATGCGCTTTAGAAATGAATGAGATGATCTTTAATATTGAATTAATTTTGTTACGTGATAGAATCGTTAAGTTCATTAGGTCTAAAAGAAAAGTAAACTTGTGAATCATCAGCATAATGTAATTTTTAAGGTAAGTAAGAGTTAAAGTCTGCTGTATAAATAATAATAATCAATAGTGATTCTAAGAACTCCTCTGTTGATGGTCCGAGAGTTTTCATTATTCATTATGAGTCTCTACCGTTTGTTTAAAAGATAATTCATAAAAAATTGAGGGGAGTCGCCACTGAGGCCATCAAATCTTTTATTCAGGATTGTATGGTCTAGCGTATTAAAAGACTTGATAAATCTAACAGCATCAAGCAGGTATTTTAACTATTGTCGTTGGCCCTAAAGACATCATATGATACATTTAAAAGCACAGTACTCATACTATGATTGGTGTGAAAACCTGATTGAATGTCGGGTTTTCTGGTTTTCTGTCAACTACGTACTTAGTTGTTCTGAGGCTATTTTTTCCACTCCTCTTGAAACAGTATATTATTGACCTAAAATAAGACAAGTCCAATGGATTGAAATTCTTTGGAAAACGTATGATATTAGCGTCTTTCTTAGCCTCAGGAACAAGCAGTTGGATGCGGAAAGATTAGGTTTAATATTTTTAAGTTTATGCCGTTAGCGCTCATTGCATTGGATTCTAATTTAGGTAAAAATGTTTCAACATTTTTTCCGACATCTTAGTAAAATTAAAAACACCGTTAACATCAGGGTGCATTTGGTTTTCATATTTATTAATCATTAAGTTTTCATTATTTGCCTTAATAGAAATTGGTTAAGGAACATTGCTAATAAAGAAAGAATATGTTTCATCAGGATCAGCAATTTCAGAAAACAGTCAAATCTTCTGTTAATATTAAAATATTTTTAAGTATTCCAAAAGTAATCATGGTAATCACACGTCAGATTTATTCATAAAGTACGGTCATTATGAGTTTTAAATTTATCTGTTAACCAGGAAGCTGGAGCTTTTGTTACTCTTCTGATTTGTAAGGAACGTGTTTATCAAATAAATACATAATATGCATGTTCCAAAAATTAACCATATCATCAACATTTTCTAATGAGTATGTATGATCCCAGTTTATAGATTTTTGGTTAAGGACGAACTCTTTATAGTCAGAATTTGAAAATTGTCTATAAGTTTTAAAAACAGGAGCAGCTTTAGTGATGTGATTTTTACAACTTTTTTCTCATATTTTCATTAAATTATTTTTCTACATAACTTCATTTAGTACTGATAGTCATGCCTTAGGCTATTACTTGGGTTTCATGCTCCAATATTGAGATATGGCACAATCTAAATCAACTGGACTCCACTGGTTGACACTGCGTGTGACATATTTTATGATAAACTTTATACAACGCCTATGTTACTGTTAACATGGTTACTGCAAATTAGTATTTACAGTAGGTACACATTAATTTTGGGAAGAGAATTTTGATTAATATAATTTTAATTGAATATCATTACGAGAAGAAATTGCAGCCAGCGACTGACTCTGATTCTATAGTGCGATAGTGGAAACTTAACAGAAGAACCTTAATCACAAATTGTTGCAAAGTTTGGTCTCCAGATAAACTAATAAAGTTCTGATCTATGGACATTGGACCATTTACATGTGTATATACAGCTTCGTTGCTTTTAAATCACCGGAGTGCGCTGATGTCCATGTGATATTTGGAGCAATGTGACAGCAATTGAGATTGGATGGCTTAATGGTACTAAATTGATATATTATCACTTTAATTTGCCACATGAATATCATCGTCTTCCGGTCAATTAAAAGCGAAGGAGCTGTACATGTGTCATGCGTTGTTTTTGTTATACTACCAATTCTGTCAAATAAAATCAGTCTACTTTTATTATTCACATAATCTTTTTACTCATTTATATATTTATTTATTTAATTTCATACACGGCAGATCCCAGTTACAGGATACAATAACACTTAAATAATTTTAAGTAATAAAAAGCAAAATGTAAAAAATCTAGCAACAATAATTATATTGGTATTAGCTGTAAGAAATTTAAAAATATTGTTGTGACGTGATGATTTTCTTAGAACTTTAAAATTAATTAGATTTAATATCCGTAACAGTCTACTAAATTATTAACCACATTATAAAACAAAATGATCAGTTATGCCGCCCTACGTTTTGCAAGCTCGGATAGATTGAGACGTGCAAGTAAAATATTGTTTTGAATGCCTCTTTCCGGATATTCACCATCAAGTAGGTATACTTCTGATTTTACAAATCACCATTGTATTTTTTCTAAATGCCAAATATGTATATTATAAATGGGACTCCACGCTATTGATCCACATTCCAACGGCGATCTAACAAATGAAACATAAAGCGCTCTAAGCATATGCAAGCTACCAAACCCCTTTGAATTGCGTATGACAAGTCCAAGGCTTTTATAGGCTGACGAAGTAGTCATTTCGATATGTGGTATGAAAGATAATTTAGGATCAAAAACAAATCCAAGATCTTTTATGTAATCTGGCCTTTGTAATATTAAATCATCCAGTTTATAGTTATTTTTTATTGAGGTTACTTTCCTCGTGAATGTCAGTACATTACATTTTGTTCCATTTACTTATAATATATTAATCACACAGCAGAGATTTATAGTATCTAATGTTGTTTGAAGATGTTCACAATTTGTCTCAGATTTAATTTCACAAAATAGTTTTAAGTCGTCTGCATATACTAAATAATGTACCCGATGAAGATTAGATGTGATATCGTTGATAAAGAAAACAAATGAAAGTGGTTCCAATATCGAACCTTGTGGTACGCCTGACTTACGCAAGAATTTGCCAGACCTATATCCACGGTATTGAATAAATAGATACCTATTTTGCAAATAGAATTTAAGAAATTTAACTATTGACCTGGAAAGTCCAATGTTCTACAATTTAGTTAATAAAATACTGTGGGCATTGGGCAAGTCTGTCAAATGTCTTGTAGAAGTCAGTATATATATTACATCTACCTGACTTTGTTCATCTAATTTAGTGCCGATATACTGGGATTTACACAGGAGGCTAGTAACTGTAGACCTGCCTTTCACGAATCCATGCTGCTCAAGCGATATCATACCAGACACATAATTGCATATGATTGCATATAGTCTTCCGAATGTCTTCCTTTAATTTCAAATGTACTAAAAAATGCAAAATTATCCAAAAAATGAAATACTGCAAACATTCAAGCTGTATTTAGATCAAAATTATTTCCAATTTAATGAGGGCATCTTTATACAAAAAACAGGGCTCCCTATGGGTTTGCCACTTAGCCCCTTTTTATCCGATATATTCATGGATAATCTTGAGGAAACTATATTGGATTCTCCAATATCAAAAAAACATATTATCTTTTGGTACAGGTACGTTGAAGACATCCTAATAGGTTGTAAAGGGACAGACAGACAATTAAAAATACTCCTCGATTTTATTAATAACACACATAATAATATATCTTTAACCTTAGAAGCAGAGAACGATAATAAATCAATAAACTTTCTCGACTTAATTATAAAAAGACATAAAACATAATTTTCCTATAATATTTATCGCAAACCGACTTTTACCGACGCCACTATCCCCTTTAGTTCCTATAACCCTCTCTCCCACAAATTAGCCGCATATCAATCTATGACACACCAAGCCTTCAGCTTACCTCTATCTGAGACAGATTTAAAAGAAAAAATTAGACGCAATAAGACTTATAGCACATAATAACGGGTACCATCAAAATATAATCAACAATCTAATCTACAAAAAACAAAACAAGTCCCTCTTAAAAGAACTTTATCCCACTAGAAAAAAGTTCAAACATACATTTCATTGCCATATTCAGATCAACTTTCTTATTCAATTAGCAATACTTTTTCCAAATTTAATATTAAAACAGCATTTAGTTCTAACAAAAATATAGGTAGATACATTTTCAATGCAAAACAAAAAAACTAATATCTCTAAAAAATGTGGTGTATATCAGTTAGATTGCCCAGAATGTAACACCTCATATTTAGGTCAAACACGTCGATCGTTCGGGGTAAGATATAGAAAACATATTCACACACAAACACAACATTCCAACTTTTATAAACACTTAACAGATTCTGGTCATACAATAACTGATGACCATCAACCTAAAATATTACATGTTTGTGGGAAAAGTAAAAAACTTAATTTATTAGAAGTGCTAAAAATTAATAAATTAAATAGGAATAAAAATTACAACATATTAAACGACCAAATAGATTTAAATAATTATCCGTTATTAAACTTGTTCAGATAACCTGCTGTTAATAAAAATCACACCATAGTATAATTTAATATCTTGAGAAAACTCCTACATTTAAAGACATAACATCTATACAAATTTGAATTATATTATCAACCATAAAGTGATCCATCCTTCTATTCAGTTCAATTTATGTTCAAATGAAAGTAAAATCTGTATATATTTTAGTTTACTTGAAAATGTCCGAATAGGATGAAACTAGTTCTAAAATAACAAATAACGTGAAAATTAGACAAGTAATAAAAAGTTTTTATATTTTTTTAAATCAAAATGAATAGTCACAAAGTAACTTTATCTTCAATCAACTATTTGCATTTAGAATAATCTCCAACAATTTTACACAATTACAAATGATGGTTATTGGCCTATAGTTTGTTATTTCATTTCTATTTCTTTTTTTTGTAAATAGGGCATACCCTCGAGAGTTTCCGTAAGTCAGGAAAATATGAAGTTCTTAACATTAAATTAAAAATTACAGTAAATGGGCCAGCCAAAACTGATGAGCAGTCCTTTATTATAAATGCTGGTATTAAATCAGGACCCATAGTCACAGTTGGTTTAATCTTTTTGATAGCATTCATTACATCATTTTACGTGACAGAACTAATATTTAAGGACAACACGTTTTCTGAATTAAAAGCATTTAAATTATTATTACCAGGTTGCGAGGCTATGAGCTAATAATTGAGGATCTTCAATGGTTTCATTATTATATTTTAATATCGAAGGATTAGATCCTTGTATTTATGTATGACCAGAATTTCTTAGGATTATTTTTCATATTGTTTTTAATATTTTGAAGATATGCTGCCTGCGAGATCTTTACATCATTTTTTATTTGAGAGCTCAATAATTTACACCCATATAGATCCTCATTATTGGAAGTTCTCTGATATTTCTGCCAAGCTTTATGTTTTTGTTTTATTTTTTTTTATAATTTGACCGTTGAACCATGCAGGATATAATTTAGGAGTTGGTATTTTCTTGGGAATGTTGTTTTCAAATATTTCCTCAAATTTATTGTTTAGGACTTTTACAGCAGTATTTGGTTCTGTATAATTCTCCAGAAAATGCCAATTGGTATTTGCCAAATCTTCATATAGTGTAATAAAATTTGCTTTCCTAAAATTAAAGTTAGTGCTGGATTTAAGTGGACATTTAAACGGACTGGATTTACTAATATCTATATTAATGAATAGTGCTGGGTGATAGGCATACCCTAATCCCATTAATGTATAAATAATTGATAATTCGTACTTTTAGAAAAAATCCCAGTATCTAGATCGGGGATTGAACCCGAGGTTGCGGGATGAGAGGCAAGAGTGCTTACCGCTCGATAAGGAAACCACATTTATTTAACCTACATCTGCATATGCACGTTGCAGTATAGTTATTTCTAGCTTGATTTACATCCTAGGCAGTCTTAATTTGAATTAAGGGTATTAGGGTAAATAATAGTAAAGCACTGTATAATAGGCACAATACCAATTCCAGGATTAAACAGTCTGTTTAGTTTAATATGGCACTTGTTCCAGAAGTAGAACAATTAAAATTAATGTATTAGACTTGGATGTTACAAGAATAGTTGAGAACTTACTTTCGAAGTTAAACCAGTTTATTAGGTAGTATATAATACTCATTCACTATTGTGAAAATGTTAAGTCATTTACAAAATTTGCATATTATGAATAGTGAAAATAAGAACTAATAATTTTATCTTGATTTCCATCTCAAATAATATACCAAATTTTCTAGAATAAAGGAAAATATGCAACAAGAAAAATATATGTTGCACAGGTCTCTCGAAAGATAAAATACTGTCTACCCTCACGTTTGATATGTTCCTTTGTGTGTCGCTTTTTCTATAGCGACGATATCTCAAGGTAGGTAATGGCGAATTACCAATAGTTCGTATTTAAATTGTTTAATAATATTGTGAATTATAGTTTACGCTTAGTGGACAAGGTAAAATGAAAAGTGACACTTTTAATTTCGACACTCCAGCAATTGCATACTTCCTCTGAAGTGTAGAAGGGTGTCCGGCTATCAATAGGAGAAGGACCAATAAGTTCTTTTGCTTCCATTTAGTGTCGTTGGTGCAGGATAACAACTCATGGTGCGGTAGATTCCAAACTGGTATATCAAGGGACGAATTGTCTAGTAAAAGGGGAGACATTTCTGACCGGAATATTTATAGGTCAATCATATGAGTCTACTCCTACAAAATATTTAAAAGCATTTTAAATACCAGGACATTGAAGTCTATTGATATCATTTTCCAGCAGATACACGAGTAGAAAGGTAGGACAGCTAGCTGATAGATCTGTATTACACATAATTCTGTGCAATATGAGCGAAATCAATCAATGGCCTTGAGCGAATACCGTAAGATACATGGCTATTATTGAATGTCATCCGGATACATTTAAAACGATTATGGATAATGGATACTTGAGTATTGGATGGATACCAAATTGCAGAATTTTTGAATACGTGAGAATCTTCCGTTGTTTCCGATGTGGAGGTTTTAATCACAGAGCAGAAGAATGCAAGTGTGACAAGTGTGTAAAATGCGGCGTAGAAGGTCATAAAAGTGAAGAATGTGTTAGCTTAGATAAAAAATGTGTGAATTGCATGCAGGTTAATATAACTATGAATCAAAGTTATAATGTGAATCACTCAGTTTCTGACAATGATTGTCCCGTATATCAGCAGAAAATCATGACAGAGAAACAAAAAATTTAAAACATAGGGGAATAGCAATTAAGTAAGGTGAGAGAAATAAATAAGCAAATAATTATTCATGAAAATGTGATGACTAGCATAATTGTCCTTAATATTCAGAGTTTAACTGCTCATCTAGATGAAATTAAATATTATATAACAATTAACAAACCTGTTGTAGTTTGCTTAACAGAAAGTCGGGTAACAGCAGATATTGAACATTATGAAATCCTGATAAATAATTATAGATTGGTACGGTTAAATTCGGAAACCAGATTTACAGGGGGGTTGTTTACTATATTCGAGAGGATGTTGAATTTAAAGAGATCTTGTCACAATGTATTGAAAAGAATGTTTGGTTCCTAGTACTTAAGGTTAAAATTAACAGTAAATATCACACAATTGGTGGAATATATCACTCCCCTAACGAGTCTCATTCAGTATTCCTTAACTATCTGGAAAACTGGATTGAACAAAGTGTAGATGTAGAAGGTACAATTATAGTCATGGGGGATTTTAATATTAATTGGCTCTCTAATAATTATACATATACAAGGAGATTAAAAAGATGTTGTAATGATTATGGGTTGAAGCAAATTGTACAATCCCCAACGCACATATTTGGTGAGGGAGCGACAATGATTGATTTAGTCATCACAAATGATTATGAAATCACAGCTACAGTTGTAGATGAGCCCAATATTTCAGATCATTGTATAATAAAAATAGATATCGCAGGTAGTTCATTTAATAAAAAATGTGTGATCAGAAGTAAACAATATGATGTTGATCTGTTAAGAAATAAACTAAATAATATACAAATTGATTACAGAGAACCTGATATAGATAAAAAATATGACTCATTCCACGGTAGTCTCGTAAAAATATTAGACGATGTCAATCCAAAGAAAGAAATGATTATACAAAATATGCATAAGGGATGGTTTAATGCGAGAGTGTTAGAGGCTATTAGGGACAGGGATAGAAAATATAAAGAATTTAAAACAAACAATAGTGAAAGTAATTGGTCATGCTATAAATCAAGCCGCAACAATGTTGTTAACATAGTTAAACAAGAAAAATGTAGTTATTATGAAGATAAAATAGATAGATGTAGGTATGATACAAAAAGAATGTGGAAGTCGATGACCCATTTACAGAAATTCAAATAGAAAATCAAATATATAAAAACCCGAGGGTGGTGTCGGAAAAATTTAATGAATACTATATATCTAGCATAACGGATATAGTTAGTAGTATTCCAGATAACGATCATAGCTTTGAATTTACCAGAGTGGACGAAGTACAAATGCAAAACTTCAAAATGTTAACAAAAATGGAACTAAAAAATATTGTTTACGAGTTGACCAATAAGGCTAGTCCAGATGAAATTGATGTGTCTTTCTACAAGGATCATTTTGACGTCCTCTCAGACCCAATGCTAAATCTAATTAATAGCTCCTTAGAAAGAGGTATAGTGCCTAGTTCCCTAAAAGTGTCGACAATAATACCGGTAAGAAAAGTACCTAAAACTATAAAAGCTGAAGAATGTAGACCTATAAATATGTTGCCAGCCTTTGAAAAAAATATTGGAAAAAATAGTATACTTACAATTCTTAGATTTTATTTTACAAAAACAAATATTGAGTAAATTTCAGTCGGGCTTTAGAGAAGGTTATAACTGTGAAAGCGCATTACAGTATGTTATTAATGAATGGAAGGAAACGAAAGATAAAGGGAAAATGACAGGAGTAATATTTTTAGATTTGAAGAGAGCATTTGAGACGATAGATAGAAGGATATTGGAAAATACGGAATAAGTGGAGTGGTATGGAAATGGTTTGAGTGTTACTTAAATAACAGGAGGCAGAAAGTAAAGTGTGAAAATGTTGTGTCGAAAGAACGAAATATAGGTGTAGGAGTTCCTCAAGGAAGTATACTAGGGCCCCTGCTATTTATAATATATGTTAATGATATGGCAAAAATATTTAAGTACTCCAAATATCATTTTTCGCTGACGACACCATAATTTATATTGATGATGACGACCAAATAGAACTGGTAAGAAAGTTAAATCATGATTTAGAACAGGTTTCTAAATGGCTC
Source organism: Rhamnusium bicolor (assembly GCA_029963845.1). Lineage (NCBI taxonomy): Eukaryota > Metazoa > Arthropoda > Insecta > Coleoptera > Cerambycidae > Rhamnusium > Rhamnusium bicolor. The sequence continues at coordinate 199,886 of JANEYF010004926.1, forward strand.
GGAAAAAATAAATTGAAGCTGAATATTACAAAGACTAAAAGTATGATAGTAGGCAATCAACAGAAAGTCAACTATTTTAAAAATAATAATTTGTCGTTCAATCTTCAATCAGTAAATTTAACATTGGTATCTGTAATTAAATATCTAGGAATTATCGTTGATAGTAATTTGAATTTTAAAAGCCATGTAGATTATGTATGTAAAAAAATATCAAAAAAAATAGGGGTGCTTAAGCGAGTTAGTTGGTATCTATCCATAAATACAAGAAAAACGGTTTATAACTCTATCATACTACCGCATTTTAATTATTGTAGCACAATATTATATATGGCTAACCAAACGGATTTGGAACGGTTACAAAAATTACAAAACAGAGCTATGAGAGTTATCTTAAAGTGTGGAATATATACTAGGAATGAGGATATGTTAAAAGCGTTAAATTGGCTGAACATAAGGGAGTATATCAGGTATAATGTTCTAATATTCATATATAAAATCAACAGAGATACTACCCCTGATTACTTAAAAAACATACTGACAAAACTAAGAGCAGTACATGAATATAACACCCGAGGAAAAGAAAATTTTGTAGTCAAACGAGCTAATAAGGTAACTACGCAATCTTCTGTATTTTATAAAGGAGTAGTTGAATATAACCGTCTGAATATCGAGTTACGTAATACAAGTCTAATTATTTTTAAGAGACTGCTAAAAGCGAATATGATGAGGGATAACCATTGAATAAAAAACGGCTATTGATTACTTTAAGATCAAGTGATTTTAATTATTACAAAATATGTTAGAATAATTGTTGTGTATTATATTATAAAATTGTATTGGTTTATATAAACGTATTATAATAGTCTATTCTAATATACGCAATGTGTTATAAGTAATGTAATGTATGTAATGTATTGTCTTTGTATAGCCTAGGGCTAAATAAACGGATTACTACTACTAAAAAGGAATACACATCTTACGAGCTATTATTTTACTTGCTGAATATCTTCCATTCTACATTTCTCTTCAACCATTGTCTGTAACCAGTCTACGATTTTAGCTTGGCACTTGAGTTTGGATGCTCTTTGGTTCATCTCTGCTCCACACTAACGATATTTTTCTCTCTCTGCGACAACAAGTGTTAAGCTAGAATAGCAGATTAGTACGTTTCGCCAAACCTGCGGGTACCAATCCATTTCACCCAACTACTCAAGGTCACCCATCATATTTAAATGTATAAAGTGTGTATCTCCGAGGAACGAAAACTATAGAACGTCCTTAGGGCAATCAAAGAGTACATGCGGACTATTGGTACGAAGTTAAATAGAGTATTTCGCAGTCTACAAATTTCATCACTTGGATAAATTAGGTTTCTACTAAACACTATTTTCGATATCCATTATTTATATTAAATTTATTTAGTTTTTCTTTTAGTTGAATGTCACTTCTCTCTACCCTACAATTTCGCAAGATAACTAAAGTTCTTAAATTGGATTATATTGAAGAATATTAAGTATTTGATTGTATACACTAAAGCATGATTATTTTTAAATCGACACTTTTTATATGTTCCTCTTTTTCAATTATTAATGACTTCGCCCCATGTCTTTATAACTTTTGTATGATCTTTCATAATAACAAGCAAGTGCAAACTGTCAGTTTATTTTCTACACAATTGTCACATTCTTTATGCGTGAGTTAAAAAAAGAGGAAGATATAAATAAATATCGGAATGCTAAGTTCTTGTAGTTTATTTAGATTATAGTATTCCAGCTTTCCTCTTAATAGACCGTGCCATTTTATTTGCTAAATCAGTGACCAGTATCTTTAATTTATCGCTTCAGGACCTGTATATGGAAGATTCCTAAAGGCATTCCTATTAAAAAAAAATGAATAACAGCTAATTGCGAATTATCATCTAATTGTAACCATATGTAACTTTGCTAAAGTTTTTGAGGGTATACACTATATATTATCTTGTATAATCATGTGAAGCCATATATACTCCAGGAACATAAGGTAAAAAAAAGGCCATCTGCGGAACGAGCCGAACAAGCTGAATTTTTGCAGAGACCTTCGTTTTGATGTTCCAATGAAGCACAAAAAAATCTCATATGACTACCCTTTTGCGTCTTGGGATATCGAAGGTCAAAGGTCATGAAAATCGGTTTCTCGCGAAAATCTCGCTTCCAGTGCATCTGCCGTCATAAGAACTTATAACAAAACTTACGTAAAATAGTATTCTCTACAAAATTGTTCATATACATTTTTTTTCGTACGACCAACCGTTTTCGAGATATAGCATGATAAAGTGGGAGCGCGCATTCGTAATAGGTAATACTGTATTATACTGCAGAGCTATAAATATAAAAGCACTTTTCTTAATCTGTTAGACTGGAAAATTAAATTCCCTTTATTAAAACCGTTAAAAATTTGTTTATTTATAAAAAATTTATAATAAATAATTAATAACAAAAAAATACATTCTTTTCCATACCACGCCTTATGTTTCCTTGCCTTCCTCCTCGTCTTCGTCGGGTTCCACTAGCACTTCGATCAACACATTATCTTCGCCAGACGCTTCCTCTATATCTGTTGGCTCTATGTCTGTTGGCAAAACCTCTTCAGGCTCAAGGTCACTGAAGTCTTCGATGTTTTGCAACTCTGTTGACGGGTTCAGGCATATGTTGTTATGAGTTCTTACGACGTCAGATGCGCTGGAAGCGAGATTTTCGCGAAAAACCGATTTTCATGACCTTTGACCTTCGATATCTCAAGACGCACAAGGGTAGGCATATGAGATTTTTTTGTGCTTCATTAGAACATCAAAACGAAAGTCTCTGCAAAAATTCAGCTTGTTCAGCCTCATTCCGCAGAGGAAGTTTTATTTCTCTGGAGTAATATGTATGCATGTCCATTGATCAACATGGATTAATACCGGATTGATAAAATTGTACCAATTTAATATGCATTACAAAATATATTGCTGAACACTTAGATATTATGGCAAGCCAGATAGATGTCATTTACGCAGATCTTTCGAAATCATATGATGGACTTGGCCATAGCACATTATTACAGAAATTAGCCAAGCAAGGATTTACTAATGGTTTAATAGTTTTTTTGCTCCCACCTAAATAAGAGAAAGTATTATACAGTACCACGGTTTGAAATACGTCAATATTACGGCTACTTCTGTCATCCGTCAGAGCTTGGGCCTCTAAAATTTTTTATAATCGTGATTGACATCACCATAACTATATAGTGTAGAACTTTATGCTGATGATTTGAGGTTATTTTCTTATATTAACATAGTTGAGAACTGTTATGTGCCTTAAGATGATCTTAACAAATTAAGCAATTGATGTATTAAAAATAAATTGTATTTAAACATTATTAAATACAATATTACATATTCCAGTAAACTGGAACCATCTGATTTTAGGTGTAATTTTAGACGATAATACTGTTAATACATGCAATCAATTTAAAGACCTAGGAGTTTACTTCGCCCCAAGATGACCTGACATTCAATCAATATTGTTGCTAATGCCTTTAAAAAATTAGGTTTTATAACCAGAAATTGCAAATAATTTAATAACACAAAGACACTTATCCTCTTATTTAAAGCCTATCAGCACTAATATGGAATTCTGGATACAAATTACATATAATAGTTATTGATTCAGTTAGAGGCGTTTTGCTAAATTTTTGGGGTACGAAGATTATGGAATCTCTTTAAAATTCGAATTTCCAAATGATCAACTATCGAGATTAACTGTAATTCCGTTACAAACAAGATAAATATATCATTCGGTTTCGTCTTTATTCAGTTAAAAATTAAATTATTTTAGTACCTGTCCAATACTTTCGAGTAATTTTAGTGTCCATGTCTCATATTTGCCAACACGTTATATCTCACCCTTATTAGTTATTATACTTATCTGTTACTGGAACAAATGATCTTTTGTTTTTCCCACTTTATGTAATGTCTTACAATTATTATTCTTTTATAATTGATCTTGATATATTTATTTCCATTTGAATGTAATAAAAAACTAATATTGTAGATTAGAGTGCTAGTTCATTTACAGTTTGAAAATTAAGTTTAAGTTTAAGTAATAAATATTACAGTAATATTCATGCTCTGTAATCGAAAGTTTTCTATTTGTGCAGTTGTATTGCAAAGTAATTAAATAAATAATTTAATATACCTACTTATTTAAATTTTAGCTTTTTAAATATTGTCTGAACGTTATTTGTAGCATTCTGTAAATTTTTCTTTTCCTTTTTCTTTTTAGGTAAGCATAAACTTTATATTAGAAAGAGTGAAATTGAAAAAACGAAAATTTGCAAACATGCTTGGGAAAATGGCCATAGAATAAACTGGGATTCGGCAAAAATATTAATGAAAGAAGAGGACAGCAAAAAAAGGAAAATTAAGGAATCGGCAATAATAATATTGATTGAAGATAAATGTTTATCCCATTGCTATGTGGATTTTGGTACAACGTGGTTACTGATGTTGAGAGAAGAATTGAACAAAATTAATATTGTATAATTTTTAAGTATCAACAGTTCTATGTAAGTATCTATGGATACTACATAAACAAATGATATATGTGTCAAGTTTCATGCTTGACATATTCTAAAAAAAGATAAATAACTTTGAAAAAGGAAACGATTCGTTTTCCTACACATTAGGGAATTATATTATTATTGTGTCTCATATTAGTTATCAAAAAAACACACTCTGACTAATCTTTTGATATAAAGTCACAAGCGCAGAGGTTTATTTTTCCAGTAGCATGCTGGGTAACTAACTATATTTTTTAGATAACGAAGAATTATTAATCATGTGGTAGAAGTCCCAAAAAAAGGAAAAAAAACGGGCTTTTTTAACTCGTGATAACGAATTCTTCTCAATTTCATGTTTAATTATTCAACATTGGTAATACATTACATAAATGAAAATTTTAGTTCCTATTTTTTTAGTAACAATTTTCAACAAAATCAAATACTTTTCATATTGAACAACATAAATATATTCAAATTATCAGTATTTCACAAAATATATGTTAAATAAATTTTATACTATAACAATGTTTTCCTAGGAATATTTGTCTTCATGAAAGTCATAATCGATGTGTGTCAGCCGGTAAATCTTGTGTTTATTTTAGTTTGAAGGAAACAAGCTTCCTATGCCTGAGCATACATAATTAGATGTTACAATAAATTCCAGAACATGCTCCGCTTTCGAGTTTTTTTAGTGATGTAACAATATCAAAGATGTTCAGCATACACGTCTAGTACATAATTTTGTTATTAATTAAAATAATTTAAGAAAGGCATATAAAGCGGTTTTGTTCAGAAGTCTGTATAACCCATATATGTATGTTTGTAAATACAACATAAATTGAATAACAAGCTATTACAAATGACGACGGTTGTAACAGACACAATTGTTGCAGATGATTTTCAAGCTTCTAGTCAAAGAAATAAGCTTCTGTAACTATTAACTAGAAGATAATCTATTCATCAATAATTATTAATAAATTGTATCATTAACATCAACAACAGAAATGATAAAAATAAATAAAGAAATTTGGAAACTACTTTATACCTAATATCATATCAGCAATTATTTATTTAAAAATATTGTAGAGAAAAATTTTATCCATCTTTAATAAATGAAAGAAATTTTTAAAAGAAAAATATGAAAAACAATTTATTCAGTTTCATATCTACCAAGTATCTACTAAGTAAATATGCCTTATAATTTAATACCGATTTGAAATCTGTGCAAATATCGATTTAGTGATGTGAAGAACCATGGTGCATGCTTCCAACCAGCCTACCCGTGTTTAAAACTGAGCATGACTAAGTCGATGAGGTATATTGAATGAGCGGACCTGCTCGCGTCATCGTCTTTTGAATTCAAGCAAATAACAGTATAGGTACTTGGGTTCCGTATATATGCGATTTGAGCACGTTAAAGATCCCAACCCTACAAAAGGTGTTCGGCAAAATTTACAGGTTAGGAGTGTCAGGGTTTACACAAGCATTGATGAGCTCATCTCCTGACCTCGGTGATTGGCCTTGGAAGCCGAAATATGACTACATTAAATAAGTGGTTAAAAAAAAGTCGGTGCAAAAAATATGTAATTTCACAAATTCGTTTTTTGTTCCGGTTGATAACAGATATTAAGATATGTTTTCTTGATAACAACAACGATTCGATCCGTTTCGTTAGACATCTTGAACAAAGTAAAGCGGGTGATTTGTAAGAACCATTATTTTCTGAGAAATAAACATATACAAACGTCATTGCCAAGTCATTTTGTCCCATTTTAATATTGAACAAAATCGTTTAAGTATATTATTTATTAGCGTACTATAGCCGAATCTAAAGTCTATCCGTTTTAAGAATGAAACGTTAATTTTAATAGGGTGCTATTTCCTAGCTTCTCATTTGTCACAAAGCGAAGCAAGGTCACACTAGAGCTGGTTCTCTGCGGTCTATGGTCACCAGGTCGGGTCTAGTGTCAGTATTATTTTGCTTTCAGAATCAAATTGGTTATCAGCTGAGGTAACTTCTGCTAAGTGAGCAGCTTGTGTTGAGTATGTTATAAAAGAAGAAAATAAATTGTATGTCTCGAAAGAAATCAAAAAAATATGACAGTAGTTTTCACAGTAAAATTAACGATTTTTTTGCAACCGTATCTGACAAATTAATGATAAACATAATACTAATTCATTACAGTTTATTAAAGATGTAACCAATCCATGTTTATCATATTTTATTAATCCAATTAGAGAGCGATGTCACTGAAACTGTAAGTAAACTGAAAGACTCGTTCTGTACGAACATATACGGCATGAATAGTAGAATTATGAAAGAAACCTTGAATATTATTATTTATCCTCTAACCCTTTTATTTAAAGCATATATAATATATGCGAAGGAAATTTCCCTGATGCTTTTAAAATTATAAAAGTGGTACCAATTTTTATAAAGAGCGATATTTCGATAATAGAGATACCGCTTCATATCTATTATCTCCATTACATCTAAATTTTAGAGATAATACTTAAATTACGACTAGTACTTTTTTTAAAATAATAATAATTTAAATTCTTGCCAGTTCGAATTGAGAAATAAATTCAACACAACTCAAATAGTGTTCAGTATAGTGAGCGATATAGTTAGTGGCCTTGAAAGTGATAATCAAGTACCAACCACATTATTCTATCTGCCAAGTGCATTTAATTGTGCCTCACCCGAAATTCTATTGTACAAACTGTATTGCTTTAGAATTAGAGGTTTATATCAAATTTTTTTTAGATGATATTTGCTTAATAGAAAACAAAGCGTATAAAAAAGACTTTTTTCTGATTATAGTTTAGTTACATATGAAGTTCTTCAAGGTTTTGTTCTGCGGTATCTATTATTTATTGTTTATGTCAATGATCTATTTTATAACATGTTCCCTAATACCTATGTTGCATATTCTGGTGATACGACTACAATAAATTCCATAAAATTCAAACATCAACAAACTTATTTCTCAAACCAAAAAAAATTTTTTACATTAAATAACATAAATCTTAATGAAGAAACAACTCAAAATCTTGTAATCTCTACCAGTCAAAATATCGCCAAGGGTAATAGCGCAAAACTACTTGATATAATAATTATTGACGACAGACTAAATTATTGTCTTCACACGTAGTCGGAAACTTTACAAAGACATTATCTAGGGATACCTTGAGAATAAGCTATTTTGCATTATTTCATTCCTATATAAGTTATAGTACGTTACTGTGGGATAACTCCTGCCATGCATATAAAATTTTTCGGCTACAAAAACGGTCTGTAACTGGTGCTGATGTCAAACAAATTTTTAAAAATCTCAATTTTATACCTCTGCCATATATGTATGTCACGTTATAAGCGATTAATAAAAATAAGGATTAGTTTATGAGTAATGATGAAGTTTATTTTTATTATAATAGGAAATACAGGTGATCTCCAAAATGCAGGTGATCTCGAACACGTCGATTTCGATTGTTAAATTCAACAAAAATTTCATTGGATATTAAAACTATTCAATTTTCTACCGAATAATTTGAAATTCTTAGACAATCCTAATAAATTTAAATAAATAGTCAAAAAGCCTTTTGTCACACACTGTTTTTATTCTTGAGGAATACATGAAAACCCCTTCAAAACTTGCAATTAATTAAACGCACATCCATCACCATTACTTTTCTTAAATGTCAGTTGCTTTTTCTTTCACATAGTTTTTAAATTCACATAATCTGTAAGTACATACATATATTGTATATACGTATGTATATATTTGTTTGTATATTACAGGCCACTTTATTGTGTGCGTTTTTTTTTTATTTTTTACTGCTCCATGTTTTTAACAATGTCCGATTTTTCTAAATTGCGAACTCGTGTAAAATACATTTCTAAATCATTTCACTTTTATATTTCTTTTTTCTATAGACTTACCAAAAATATTGTATGTAACTTGGTCAATATAATCTCTATCTCTATCTCTAATACGGGATCTTCTGGTGAAGGTTTCAGTTTAAATGAAGAAAGTTTATAATATTCTTTAAATTGTGTATTTTATTGTCTATAATATACTGATATTTGACAAGTTCGACTTTTATTTACGATTTTAGAGGCAAATAGTTTTATTCTGCCATTGCAATTCATAATGCAATTTGGGTTTAACCGAACTTTCTTATTTTTAATTGTACAATATTTATTGGCAGTCTGTATATTTTCATTTTCATATACTAATTTAGTTATTTTCAGTTACTGGTTGTTGACGCCCCTGAGAAAATTGTGTGTATTTATTTTTTTTATTCAATTATTGAACGTCAGTCTGTTTCCGCTACCAGGGCCAACCACAGGAGATGAGCTATTCCTAACACGAAAAAATTGTTGCCAAACCTTTTATCTATGGAATAGTAAGGATTTTTTCTTGCCTAACATCTACTAGACAAGGGACCTACTACTTTAGATTCTCCGAGGGTAGCATATCACCTACACAACCCTCACCTAAGACTGAATAACTTCTGTGTATAAGATACATTCCAGGAAATAGTGCCGATGCATTCATTATGCACCGTCAGCAGAGATAACCAGCAGCGACGAGCTAGTCTCAATTGTAAAAGACAAAGCACTTGTTTTATGACCGTGTTATTGTTAACATCTTAAAATAAAGTCATTTTTGTATTTCATTTTGTAATTTCTGTGTTTGTGAAAAAATTGTTCTTTTTTAAAAAGTGAATTTTTAAAATCGAGAATAAAATTGGCGACGAGGATGGGATGGCAATAGGTCGTTTCTTTTCGCATCAAAGAAGATCGTGTTCTCCAGAACTTTAATTGCCGAACCTAGGGACAGCAGCAGATCCTTGCATAACCAAGAAATCGTGCATCCCATTTAATAAACTACAGAAATTACCAGGAATACACCAGGGCTAGAAAGTATAATTGCAGACCGGTAAGTCTTCGTATTCCTTTCTTTTCCTTGATTTATTTCACATGTATGCTGAAACTAAGTCTGAAACTAGAATAAGTTAAGTTTAAGAGAATCTTTAAAAAATACTTAAAAATCAAACTGAAAGCATTAAAAGTGAGAATTTATTAAATGAATTTTATATAAATAGTTGATCAAATTAATAGAATAAATAAGTTTTATAATACTAGTAAGTTCTAATACAATATTTTTGTATTGCTAATTTTAATATTGCTATTATTGATCAGTATCAATAATCAATATCTAGTAACTTAGTGTCCTGCACTCTGTGTTACAGTTGTTTGTTCTATGAACATAATTCTATCGTTAAAACATTTTAATAAATTAATTAAATTAAGCCAGCAATATATTGCATCTGCCAGGGCCGTACTCATTTTTATTTCATAAAAAAACTTACTGAAATTTCATATATTACTATTGCATTATATTTTTAACATTTTTATTGGTAAATTTGTTATTTTATTATACTGCTAATTTTATGATTGACCCTGACGTTGAAAGTTTAGCGTTAAGTTTTTCTGAAATAGGTATAGACCAAGATACATCAATTATGGCTCATAATCAATCAACTAACCAATCTGTTAGCGTACCATCAATCGATGTAAAACCATTAGATCTTTTACCAAATTTTGATGGCGCTGCGCACAAACTTTATACATTTATTACTTTAGCTGATGAAATTATAGAAACCTATTGGGATCATAATAATGTAATATCTCTTAAAAATAAATTTTTGTTAAATTCTATAATATCTAAATTAAAAGGTAGAGCGGAAGAAATAGTGGCAGTTTCAGGAGCGAAAACTTGGCCACAAATTAAAGATACTTTATTAACTACATTTGGTGACTTACGAGACGAAAATGCACTTTTGTCTGACTTAGTACAAATTCTCCAAAAGCCAAACGAAGATATAATTACTTACTATTATAGAGTAATTTCTACTCTCAATCATCTAACTAATTACATTAATTTACACGAGGGAAATACCTCTGTAAAAATAAATAAAATTAATACTTATAATTGTCAAGCACTTAGAACTCTTATTGTCGGATTAAAAGAACCTGCTCAATCCATGTTAAGGTCTCAAAAACCTAACAATTTAGCTGAAGCTCTTAAATATTTAACGGAAGATCACAACATCAGGTATATGTCGAAACAAAATCAACAAACTAATAGTAATCAATATCGACAAATCCCGCAAAGACAGATACCACCTAGGTATCCCCAACTTACACAGTACTCACAACAATTTCAACCGCGGCAATTTCAATCACAATTTCCGGGACAAAACAACTTTCCTAGAAATCCGATACAAATTCAACCTCGACAACCCCCTCACGGACATAGATTCTTTAGTAATGCTCAGGTATTTGGCAGGCCAAATAACGTAAACGTTTGGAAGCCAAGAGGCAATTTTAAACCCACAAACCAAGTTACTCCAATGAGTGTTAATACACGTATTTCAAATCCCAACCAACCTACCCCAATGAGTGTTAATACTCTCAATACGGTAAGCATGCAAAGACCTCAATTTAATAGACAAAATTATTTTCAACCCCAAAGATCAAATTTCTCCGCAGCAGAAATAAATAACGTAGAACAAAATATTCCTGTAGATTTTGAAGGCCAATCGCCCTACTATGACGAATACCAATATAACCCCGAATATGACAATCAGTTTGAAAATAGTTATTACTTAGACGATACCAATCTTACCGAACAAACTGAGACATATTTCAATCCAGCCTTATTTGAGCAACAGACAGATGAACAGACAAAATTTTCAGGAAACTCAGCCTTTGATAGAGGAAACATAATTGAATTAAATAATTTCAACTTAGAAAAACAATTACCTTATATTATAACAAAAAAACCCACCGTTAAAACTTTTAATAGACACGGGCACTACAGTCTCTATCTTAAGACCAGAGATTGCAAAACGTTATTTTGCAGACAAAATTTATAATGACAAATTTTCAATTTCAACTGCACTAAAAACATACGAACAAAACGAATGCGCTGATATTCCCTTATTTGAGGAATTTAAACAAGACTGTACTGTTAAATTTCACCTATTTAATTTCCATACATACTTTGATGGAATTCTTGGATTTGACCTTATCAAAAATTTAAATATTAAAATAGATTTTGTAAATTCTGAACTGGTTTCTCCTTACACAAAACTAAAAATTTGTTATAAAAATTCAGACCAAAATTACTCTTATCAATTTCACGCGCTATCCCACATAGAGATTCATCCTTTAATAATAGACAACGAAATTCCATCTACATCTAAAGAACCCGATAACCAATCGATAATTGTTAACGTGGACAATAACGAAGCTGACGAGAACACTGTCCATACAGCCTCTGAAAACCCGATACAAGACGTAAAAATAACGGATAAACCAATAAATTATTATAAAAATCAAATATTTATTGACGAAACAAACTTAACAATGCAATAACGAACATTTTTGCTAGACAGTTTTGAAGGTACTCAAAGACGACAATGTTATTTTACTTTTGAAGACACCGAACAACAATTTATTGATTTAATAAAGAATTATTTCGAACTGGGCAAAACCTATGCATTTTTCCTTGCCAATGAACATCTGTATCATACCCTATGTAAAACCGTGCATAGAATATTCAAAAACTCTACATTTCAATTAATAAAATGTAACTCGAGGCTCATAGATGTTTTTGACAAAGACGAGAAAGATACATTAATCAAACATTATCACGAAATAGCCACTGTACATCGCGGTATAAACGAAGTTGAAAAAAGACCTCAGAAATCTATATTATTGGCCCACACTAAGAATCGACGTAACTAACTACATAAATAGATGTAAAATCTGTTTACAGACTAAGTACGAACGAAACCTAATTAAACCAAAACTAGAAATAACAGAAACACCAAAGTACCCGTTTGAATTATTACACATGGACACATTGACAATAAATAATGAGAAATTCCTAGTAATAATTGACGCCTTTTCTAAATACGGACAGGCATATCACCTAAATAACGGTACCTCTATTGAAGTTGTAAATAACCTAATAAAATTCATGTCTCACCATGGCATACCTGGACAAATAACTACAGATAATGGTCCCGAATTTAAAACAAAAGTATTGCAAAACCTAGCCTCACTTCATAAAATACAATTACATTACACCACACCTTATCACCCCAACAGCAATAGTCCAGTCGAAAGATTCAACAGCACTTTAATCGAACACGTACGAATTTTAAGATTAGAAAATAAAAATAGTCCATTAACCGACATTATAAATTACGCAATATTCGGTTATAATAACACAATTCATTCAAGCACTAAATTAAAACCATTCGAATTAATATCCGGGCATTTGAAAACTCGAGATATTTTCGACATAAGTAAGGAAATCAATATTGAAGCTCAATACGTCATAAACCATAAAAAGAATGTCGAAACTCTGTACGACAAAGTTCATAACCAGCTAAAAACTAACAAAGAAAAATTAATTGAAAACCGAAATAAAAAACTTGAAGAATGTCCTGAAATTAACCCCGACTCTGATGTATATCTAGAAATAATACAAAACCGTAGATCTAAAACTAAACCTAAATTTACACCTAAAACTGTAATTAAAGACTTAGGTAAGAAAGTTAAACTAAAAAAAGAACATAACGATACATAAACAACAGATCAAGCGACCACGAAAAATAATTAAAACATCTGTTTCAGACGTCACAAAGGAACCAAACAAAGACGATGACATTACTCCAACTGACCCTGATCATCTTAACGATAATCCTCCAGGAAGTTCAACTCCAGGAGATTAGAATTACTTCACTTGAAACAAACCCAGGGATACTTCCCTTTTACTTAGGTACAGCACGTATCAAACAATCGTCACACGAATTTATTCACTATTTTGACATTACACCAATAGGGAAACAAATCAACCAAATAATATATCAATATAATGATTTTTGCAAACTCTTAGAAATAGAATCAAACCCACAATACGCACAATCCTTTACTAATCATAAAAATGATGTTTTGTATCAAATTAATTTAGTTAAAACAAAATTCGCTTCAGTATACCCTTTCAAATATCCTTTTAAAGAGACCCGTTCAAAACGTGGCCGAATAAACGCTCTGGGCTCAGTCATAAAATTTATTTCAGGTAATCTCGATCATGACGACGCTGTCAGATATGATAATGCAATAAAGGAATTATCAGAAAATCAAGATAAAATTGTAAACTCGTATAACAAACAAATTTCATTAAACATTGACTTAATAAACTTTTTCAATAAATCAATTTCTTCATTGGAACACAATCAGGAAATAATTTCAGAAAGTGTAAAAAATTTATTAAAGAAAACTGAACACTTAAATTTCGAATTTGATCACTACATGAAACTTAGAGATCTTCTTGACCAAATAGAAATCAATTTAAGCTCACTAATATATTTTCTCACTGATATAGAAAATGCTATAACTTTTGCGAAATTAAATACGTTACACCATAGTATTCTCAAATTACATGAAATTCAAACAATAATCGATAAGCTTTCAAAAACTTATAACAACAAACAATTAATATTTCATGAAGAACAAGACATATAATTATTACAATTTAATCAAAGTAAAGTCATATTATTCTAATGCAAGACTAGTATTCGCTTTAGAAATCCCTATCATAAACCCTAAACCTTTCAATTATCATCTCTACTCAATCCCTACATCAAACTTTACCACTCTCATACCAGATGATCCTTACCTTGCTACATACGAAGGCGTATATCAATATCAAGCACAAGAATGTCAATACATCAGTTCAATCTATTATTGCGATGACACCCAACTATATCAGCTCAATCAACAACAGGATTGCATAACAGCTATATTAAACTCCAGTGCTAAAACAAAGTGTCAATATACAAAACTGTCCATAAACTCTAACATTGTTGAACAAATAAATGCGAAGTATTATATCTTAATATTTCAAAGTGAAAGTGAAATTCAAATAAACTGCAATAAAAAAGACATTATAAACCTTAAAAACACTCATTTAATAGAACTACCTTTAGGATGTTCGTTTACTCATAATTTTATAAACTTTGTAAACGAAAAAGGCTATACAGACAGTGAACCCTTACTATTACCTCGAATTAGTGTACCAAAATTTGAAAGTCAACCAGAAAACACTTTGGAAATAAAATTAACAAAAATTCCATTAGACAAATTGGCAAGAATTAAAAATAACCAACATGAACTTGTAATAAATCACAATTTTAAAGAATATCCAAATATTCATTATGTAACAATTCTATTAGTTATAATTTCAATCATTATCATAATACTTTTGTATAAGTGCCTCCAGAAATATCATTATTGCAAAAAAGTTGTCATCAAGAAAGAAGAGAAAGTTACAGAAACCCAAGAGGACGGAGAAGTCAAATTCCAAATGAAAATTCTTCCCCATAATTTTCATTCTTGTTAGGGAGGAGATACATTCCAGGAAATAGTGCCGATGCATTCATTATGCACCGTCAGCAGAGATAACCAGCAGCGACGAGCTAGTCTCAATTGTAAAAGACAAAGCACTTGTTTTATGACCGTGTTATTGTTAACATCTTAAAATAAAGTCATTTTTGTATTTCATTTTGTAATTTCTGTGTTTGTGAAAAAATTGTTCTTTTTTAAAAAGTGAATTTTTAAAATCGAGAATAAAATTTATACACTGATATACAAGGCCTTAGAAGACGGTAGAAGTTATAAAGAAACTAGTACGCCTCATATTCTGTGTTGTAGAGGCTTTGCAATCATCGACTACGTGCAAGCAGAATTTCAAAAATTGACAGAAATATATGGAAAGTTATTAGATGAAAAACACATTAACTTTGATGCATAAAAACCCTGATTATTTAAAATTGCACTATATTCATCAGTTTTTTCCTCCGGAAGCAGTGTGAATAATAGTACTGGTAAATAATCAATTATTCAGTCCTTTGATCAATATAAGATATACCCGAATTTGGAATCAGAAACCAAATTACTCTAATTTATATCTGCTTTAACTACCAAATCGTAAAATATTGGCTGCAGTGCCCTCCACGTCTCCAGTGCCACAGTACTAGTAGAGTAAGTTCTGTGCTTGGATGTTGAGTTGAGTATTCTTCTTTGTGATAATAAATAATAATAATTAGGACCAGGAAAAAGAATTCGATTATAAGATAAAATAATGGATAATCAATTAATCGATCATTTGTTTATTGTTCTTACAATAACTGTGTTTGATATTGTGCTAAAAAGGACAATTTCCTTTCCTCTCTAAGTAGACTGTAATTTTTAAAAGCTAATTTTGAAAAAAAGATGAAATTATTCAACAGCCTTACCAATTTGTTGGTAGCTATTAGCTTTGGGTGCCAATCCGTTCTTCTCCTAGTATTTATAAGGGATGAGGAAGAAGGATAAGAGAAAAAGGACATTAAATACTAGGAATGCAAAAGTGTGGACACCTCCCTTCCCGGTCGTTCACTTGCTATAATAAATGATAAATTACTATTCAAAAAATATTTATTTGGACAATAAGCACTATAATACTTTATTTCCACTTATTCAAAAACAGTTGAATACGTGTAACTATATCGTTAAAATTCTACTAATAAAAGTACTAAGAAAAAAATGAAAAAAACATTTTCTAAAAACTCCTAATCAGTTTGTTTCTGTATGGTGTATTCACCGTCTTATGGTAGGCAATGCTACTAAAATAGAGTCTAGGTACATTTTTAATTATAACAAGCTTAGAGGAAAATTGAAAATTGAAACCTGGAATGAAACTGATTTTGAAAGTGATGATATTGACCTATCAACAAAAAAATTTATAGAAAAACTTAAAAATATTATTTCTGAATGTTCTGTTGAACTTAAAAACAAAACTCAAAAGAAAAGAAAACACTGGATGACACCATCTATAATTAAATGTATCTATTACAGAAATAATTTATATAAAATACATCAACAAAATCCACAGGATATAGGTCTGCTTAATAACTTTAAAGATATAAAAATATTTTAAATAATGTAATCAAAGAAACTAAAAACAAATACTATAAAAGTAAAATTGAGAATAATAAAAATAACTTGAAGCATCTGTGGCAAACCTAAACGAAATAGGTCCTAAACATAACATTAACCAAACCTTTATAACAGAAATAAAAAGCGATGAACATCTTATCACTGATCTAAAATTAATGGCGAATATTTTTGTTCATTATTACTCTGAATTAGGCCAAACTTTAGCAAATAAAATTGAGACGCCAATAAATTTTAATCAAACAAAAAGACGTTTGCATAACTCCTTTTACTTATCAGATATAAATGAAAATGAAATCAAAAAAATTATTTGCGATCTTAAACCAAATAAGACACCACGTGAGGACAAAATATCTTCTAACACTTTAAAAGAAATAGTTGATTTTATCAGAAAACCTTTATCCTTGTTATTTAATAATATTATTAGAAAAGGCGTATGGCCATCAATGTTGAAATCTGCCTTGATTTAACCTTTGTATAAGGGAGGTGATAAATTTCACTAATTTCTAACGTCGCCAAAATATTAAAATCACTAATAAAAAACCAAATAACTAATTATTTCAATAAGTATAAAGTATTATCTGATTCTTAATTTGGTTTTCGAGAAGACAAATCAATGCAAGATGCAATCATGCGCCTTACTTCCAGTGCATATAATGTACTTGATGAAGGTAAGGTAGCCCTTTGAATCTTCGTAGATCTTGCCAAAGCTTTTGGTACAGTGGATCATGAGATGTTACTAGATACCCTCGAAAACTTGGGCTTTCGTAGAACTAGTTTATGTTTGTTTAAAAACTACCTGCTACAAAGAACTCAGCTAGTATCTATAGATAATGAGAAATATGTACAATGTGGAGTCCCCTAAGGTACAGTGCTTGAACCAATATTAATCAACATATGTAAATAATTCATTCTTGCAAAGTTCTAGCTGGCAACTTACGAGGTTTGCCGATGATACGGCTATTTTCTGTTACGACAACAAAAGGTGACTTTAAAAACATAAAAAATTGGTTTGATTATCGGTTACTTACCATAAATTTTCCTGGAATGAGTTGGAACCTTTGATGTGAAGATAACACTAACGTAGTTTTCCACTTAACACCAAAACACTATATACTGCATTCGACACGCGTTTCACCAACCAAGTTGGCATCATCTGCAGATGATTAAAACCGTTTTAATCATTATCAAATATACAAATTTTCAATACAGATTAACTTATTTAGGGCAAACTTTGTATTTAAACTGATACAAGGATATACTTTTTTCTTTAATGAGGTATCCATTGTCTCTAAATGTGTTACCCTCTCCCACACAAGGTAGCTCGAAGTACGTTCAGAGATACAGGTGGTTGTATTATCTGTGGTATTTAATGTTTCTTAATATTAATTTAAAGAGAAATCAAACAGGAAGATAAATAGTAATTATTTTTGGTTATCGCAGATAAATCTCTGTGTCAGTATATAAAAATGGAGAGTCATGTTGGGTTTAGATTACGTCAAATCTAAACGTTTATTTAAATTTCATAGAGAAATGAGTTTATTATGCGGCCTCTATAGAACAGTTTGCGTGATAGTAAAAAAATATTTACATGCATGCAACGCCGTGAAAAATCTGAACATCTTTAAAAATTCAAGAACCGTAACGTCTTCCTAGCTTTTTTACTATGCATGTGATAACTATATTAACATATAGTCAATAAGTTTATTGGGCTACCTGAATAATGCATGAAGTGTCTACGTAGGGAACAGTTTATGGTCGATATTATTACATTAGCAACTTTGAGAAGTTTGAGGGTTATTCCATATTGGCCAGGACTTGTGAAGCAGCTGTCCACTTTAATTAGGAAGTGTTCGCAAGGTCTATATTAAATGTATTGCGAGTACATGTCTAATCAGACCTCTGGATATTTCAGCAGGAGAAGATTTTCGCTTGTCTTATTAAAGATATATAGATATAATTCGAGACTGGTTTTCAATTAGAAATGTTATTAATACAGCATGTTCTCAAATTTGCTTGTAGAGGATGAAGCAAAAGACCAATTTTGTGGTTTAAAAAAAAAATCATATACAGACTTTCTGAAAAGTTACCACTTAGTTTCGAGACCAAAATAAGTTGATTGAACCCAATTTATCGCTACACAAAAATGTATCGTAATCAATTTCAAGGGTCAAGGCTCTCCCTAAAAATCATTATTTTTCACACCTCCTATTCTATATATACCGAAGTGAACACCCCCATAGTTTTTAAAGTGTCCCAAAAATATCGTACGACGTTATGTCAGAGGAACGTGGTGGTCAGTTAACGGAGCAGCATCTATTTGGGAGTATTTGATTTAATGCTCTCGGATACTTAAAGTAAAATTTGTGGGTGCCCGTCGTGCATCTAATACATACATATATTGGTGAAGCAATTCTAGGAAGTCATTTAATAAACTATGCAACGTATATCAAAGAAACTATACGTAGTTTTCGACATTTAGTCGATGTGAAATGATGGGACCAATGATAAAATTATCAATGATTTTTACATTAATAAATTCATGTTAAAAATTTCGTCGGCGTACATAGGTTCGTTATGCAAATTTGTTATACCTTTCCTTGTAAAACATGCTTCATTAGTAAATATAATCTTCGTACAGAAAATGAGATCTTGAGCTGTCTAGTTTTGGATAAACCAACAGAAAACTAATCACTAATCACATATCTGGTAAAAGGTAAAAGACCAGTAACTGATCAATTTGTTTTGCATTCGTATATGTATGGCCATCGTCAATAAAAGAAAATTTATTAAAAAACTTCAATTCACAGCCACACAAAAAAAATTTTTTTTTCGGGTCTGTGGATCAGACCATGTTTCCTATATGCTTTCTGCGTCACTGAATCTGAATCCGGGGTCCGTTTAACCCCATCATGTCAGGGCTTTGCTATAACCTCAAAAAACCCAATAATTTAGGTTTTTCGGCACTATTAAACGCATATAACCCTGTGACTCAAACTTTAAACACAAAATCCAAGCTATTAACCCCAAAAACCTATAACCCCACCACCCCATAATCCTATAACCGTATAACCTTAAGCCCAATAACCATGTAATAGAAATAATTACACTCAACTTCTGATATCACGACTTGTCAGGGCTGATGATTCCCTAAACCTAAGCTATTAAACCCCACAACCTAATAACCCTGCATTTTAATTTTTTTCATTAAACAACGTTTATCCCGAAAATGAAAGGTGAGACCGTCGGCATTATCGTTACCCGATATACATCACGAGGAGGTTGCACGATCGGATTTTGTACATCATGTAGCCCATATAAGAGCTGTTAAAAAAATAAATTAAACAATGGATAAATAAATAAATAAATAACTTAATCGATTAATCAATGAATAAAATAAAAAAACTAAATATTCAACAGTCTGTATCTTCTTTAGAACTATATCGGGTTCTCTTCTCATCAAAAAATCGATGCAATGCTTTACGCGTTCTATTTTCCTTTGGCGTATCTCTGTTTAGAGTCCAACAGAAATCTGCCATCATATGTTCATCCCACCTTCCCTTGTAGCGAGTTTCCATCACTTTTATATCTTGGTGAAAGCGTTCGCCCTGTTCTTCGCTGAAATCTCCAAGATTATCGGGAAATTTATCGAGATGAGAGTGCAAAAAATGTATTTTTAAATTTATCAAACATCCCAGCTTCTTAAAGTCGTTAACCATCTTGACAACGATTTTTTCATATTGTTGACTTTTCGTATTCCCTAAAAAGTTTTGTGCCAAGTCTTTGAAACTCAGCCAGGTTCCTTTCTCAAGACGATTCATTTTACTATTGAATTTAGTATCTCTAAACATCGTGCGAATGTGTGGTTCATCAACTACTCCTTCTCTCAATTTTGCCTCAGAGAGTTTAGATAATTTCGATTGGAGATATTGGAAACATTGATCTTTCTTATCCAAAGCTTTAAAAATCGGAAATCATCAGTCCTGACAAGTCACGATATCAGAGGTTGAGTGTAATTATTTCTGTTACATGGTTATTAGGCTTCAGGTTATAGAGTTATAGGGTTATAGGGTGGTGGGGTTATGGGTTTTCGAGGTTAACAGCTTGGATTTTGTGTTTAAAGTTTGTTATATGCGTTTAATAGTGCTGAAAAAGCCTAAATTATTGTTCTTTTTTTGAGATTATGGCAAAGCCCTGACATGACGGGGTTAAACAAACTCCGGATTCGGATTCAGCGACCCCAAAAACATATAGTAAACATGGTCTGATCCCCAGACCCAAAAAAAATTTTTTGTATGTGGCTGTGAATTATTGACAGCTTCTATCGTATTGTAAACATGTACTGGGATTTTAATGACATATTTAAGCAAAAAAGTTTGCGAGTATAATAAATCAGTATTTTTTTCGCTTTTCGCTGAACTATGGTAGATAATAAAATTTAACGAAAGGCAAAAATAGTTGGATGTTAGATAAAGAATTGTTTAATTCTAAAAAAGTTTTTGGATAAACTCTTGAAAAAAATTTTAACTTTGTAACTGAAGAGATACGCTTTTGGCACAAAACATTGCTCAGTCAGGAGTATTTACGTCAAGTAATATCAAGCAATAAAGAAGTAATGACCACGTTTACTCTGCCTTTATTAGGAAAAAGTATATTTTGGTCATAATCTGAAAGCATCTTTACATATAAATAGTCTCCCCCAATGATGAACTCAATCAAGAACGACAATATTGGACTGTTCAGATCCATGCACAGCTTTACTGGTTCATCCCACACACTGCTTTATAAAACTGTTCGAGAAACATAGAATTTAATCTGTATAAATTATTTTTCTGTTTTGGAGATGCCAAGTGTATATCAAGAGATCAAGTGAGCTCTCGTATATTTATTTTAATTTTACACAAAAACCGTATTAATAAAAGATTTAACTCCTTCTCACAAGATTCCAATATGTAATCAGAAAAGAAAATCGAACGTCTGACGTAGAAAATATAGAGGATTCTTACCTTTTATCTAATGTAACACCCTACATATTTTTATGAATTCGGGTGGAGATTTTCCTTTAAATTTCAAAACTGTGGTATTGTTGTGTTCAATCTCCCCCTAGTTTTTGAGATATTTACTGTTATAAATAATTTCTATGTATAACGTGATTATTCGCCAGGCAAAAACATTTACAAAAGTAAATGTGGTAGTTACATGTAAAAACATGTAACTACCCTATGCACACAAAAACAGTTCACACACAACTTTCTTTGTTTTATAATTTTCTAACGCTCTGATATCGTAATTTCTAAAAATTTTGAGCAAATCAAATCAGGATGTCAATTAATATTACAGATCGAACATTTCTCAACTACTTTATTATTTTCTACAACAAAGTATTGAGTTGTCTTAATTTTAGTATTGCCATTTGAACATGACGATTTATTTGAACTTTGCAACCGCGTATAAATTTTCGCTTGTACCTATACAAAATATATAACTTCCCTGTATGCAGGAATAGTCGATTTCCTACGTGTATTTTCAAATAAACCTTTGGTTTCTAAATCCAGTTTATTCAATGCCAAATATGAAAATATATTATCAGTCAAATCTGAAATTTCTAGTTTTTTTTAAGACGTTCGAGGCTGCATAAAATTTATCAATAAAATTGTTTAAGCTATTTGCAGTGACGGAGGAGGCATGTTTAAATTCTAACATTGCTCTAAATAAATATCAGACCGTTGATCTTGAAACCAATGCCTGCCAAATAATTTCATAATTCTCCCCTATGGGCGGTATACCTATGCAAACCGTTAAAGATCTATCAGATAATTCCCCTACTAAATAATGAATTTTACCTACATTATTCCAACTATCATTATAATGGATAAGCCTTTTGAAACATTTATAGAAAATAGGCCAATCTTAAATTTTTCTAGAAAATCTAGGTAGCTCTAACTGGGTTAAGCGGGGAATGTTTTTTTGCAGTGCTGGTTCTCTAGTAATGACTAGAGCTGTCCGAGGTCACCTGGCCGCCAGAGCCGTTATATGACTCATATGTTTACATCATATCATAATACTTGAATAAGTATATTAAATGGAAATAAATTTTAACAGTAATGTTACATTTTATAAAAATTTGTATAACACTCACCCTTTTAAACAGATTTATGAAGTAGTTTGGTTGTCGTCATCACAAAGTGGGGAAGTATAGTATAATAGCATCAGGTATGTTTCTACAGCTGTCTCTGTCAGCGATGTTCGCTTTGGTGAAAAAATATGTTTGTATTTTTGAAAATGACCGTTCGACATCTACGGATGTAATACAGGCATAAGTAAAACAATCTATGAACTCACTTAACGAAGTTGTAGATGCACCATCACAAATTTGTCTTAATTTGCTAAAATCAGGATCTTTCTGTAATACACTCTTGAATTTTTCACTAACGCGATTATTTTTTGCGTCATTTATAGCCTGTAGCTGTGTTTTTACGTCGTCCACTATTTGCAGCGATTCCACTAACGACAACGAACTATTTTGCAATTTTTCTATTGCGTCGTGTAGTCCCCTATAATTGTTATTAATACTTTTTAAATCTGTTTCAAGGGAAACGCCTTGAAAGCTTGTCTGGCTTTCCCTAATAGCTACAGCCTCGTTAGGGTTGAACTGTAGTATCACAGCTTTTATTTGTTGAAAATATTCAGCATAATGAAAAGCCGTGGAAATGTTGGTTTAAGAGGGTCCAGTACACGTACTATAATATTTAAAATAGAATTTTTTTTACAATCTGTCGTCTCGTCAATACATAACCAGAGCCGTGTATTTTTTAATCCACATTTAATCCTATTTACAATGTCTTCACGAACAGCTGGAATATATCTACATAACGATGTACGACTTGGTAAGTTCACCTGGGGATTGTATTTATTCCAAAACTCCCGAAATGGTTGTTTATCCAGTATGTGTAGCGGAATATTACAGGCTATTAACATTAACAATAAATCACACATAAACTAAGTTGTCAAAGGCATGCCATTTTTTTATTTTGATGTTGCACGGTATTGATATGACGACGACAATCTGTTTTGTGCCAGCACATTAAGTCTTGATTGCAAACTTTACAAATTATTTTTCCTAAATTTATTCACTGTGTCCGCGTACGGTCGTTTTTTACCCTTTGGCGCGTTTGACATTATGTATAATTTATAGGTACAACCTCACGAATTAACCTTTCAAATAAAACTGCAGCGTAAATCACTTCTAAATCGGCACGTGTGACGACAGCGCAAGACCGTGGCTGTACTCCAGGCACATCGGACAGCTCTAGTAATGACGCTTACAGTATTATTTCTCAGAAATCTGCTCAGCTATTTCTAATACGTGGCGATACATTGCATCGAAAGCCCTTAAACATTTAAAACTTGGAACAGAGTCCGAATCTAATGATAATTTAAGTATGTTAATCTCATCAACAACTTGTAAATATTGTACTTTCGTATCTTCTAGGGTTTGATATCTAACACGAAAATTATTTACTTTTGCAGAGTTAATTTTTGCCCATTTACCACAATCATATGTTGTATCCTAGAAACATACTCTTCTCTTTTTGCTCTTAAAACTATCAGTTTTTGTTCGTTTCCTTCCATTTTAATAAATTTTAAGCAAAATTATCTATTAAATGGAACTAATATTAATAATTAACACCTTATGAAAATTAAAAACAAAAGAATGTTATCTAAAACAAAATCTAATAGGAAAAGTATGTACCAAACACTTTCCTAAATAATGCTTAAAATAATTGTTTTTGCCTCCTTATGTCAGAAAAAATTAAACCAAAAAAAATTCACCTAAAACATGTTATAAGAATAAGTTTATTCCCAAAATGCCTAAGAATTTACCACCAAATTAATATATTTATTAATTACAGAAAATAATTATGTCTAAAATATAATATGTATTTTTTATGTTTTTTAATTGTGTTTAACCGAATGCTTAACTAATAAATCTAATTAATGTAGAAAATATAGAGGGCACTACATTTGAATATCAAAACCAACTATAATATTAATACTTCAATCAACAAAATGATTTAAATTTCAACTCTCATAAAATCATATATCAATGAAAATAATAACCAACTAAAATATTGAACAATATCAACATTTTAATTAAAAAAAGCGTCTACGGTCGAGCAGAACCAAAAAATATGTATGCTACTAATGCTGGTTCCTAATACTAATCATAGAACTGCAATCTACTAATAATAAAATATGAATAAACAAATTAAATAACTTACCAAAATCCATTCGGATCCAGTAAAAACGTTTTATGTTCTACAGTCAGACGGTTAGGTACAAAGGAGGTCTGATTAAATACAAACAATAATACTAATCACTTCACTAAAGAACAAAACTAGTAAACAATAATATTCAATATTTATGCAGTTTCTAAATTTTCTCTAAAGATAGCTAATTAACACTATATAAAAATCTGTCTATCTCTACAGTGCGGTTTATATGTATGGAATAAATTCATTTTAAACGTAATTATGAACTTTGAGGAGAAATACTTTTACAGGGCGATTTTTAATTTGAAATTTCCATTTATTAGCATGAAAATAATACATTCACCCCCTCTGAATTATGACTATCCCTCTGAAAATTTTAAATTAAGAAGGGGGTTGTGAGGCACTTTGTTCGAAAGATAATTTGATTCTCCATTCAACAGTATAATATTTTTTAAATTTGTATTAATTTTGAAAATGTAAAATTTTGTGAATGTCTTTTGAACGTTGAGGTATTTTTTGCCAAATCATTGGTTTTGAGGAAAAATTAAAACTGACCTGCTGTTGTTTTTAAAGATTTTAATACAAAACTGTACCCACCTCAAACCTTTACATAAAATGAAACGCAGAATCTCATATAATATTAAGAATATATTTCCAATTTATTTGAATGTATTTCTAATTTATTCTATGATTAAACTAAAAGTTCAAAATAATTGCCAGTTGCCTCTTAACAATAAGCAGGGCAATCTTTGAGTTCTCGAATGACCATTTGTATGACATCAGGGATTATTTTGTGAATTTCTTCGGTTACTCTGTTTTTAAAATCTGCAGTATTGTCTGGTCAATTAACAAACAATTTTTATTTTAAATAGCCCCATAAAAAATAATCAAGTAGGGTAAAATCGGAAGACCGAAGTGGTCATTCAATAGTTCCACGTCATTCAATTCACCTATTAGGGAAAACTTCGTTTAAATAATTTTTCACTCTACGTGAATAATGCGATGGAGCTCCATCTTGTTGGTAACATATAGACTTGTCTAATTCATTTGGATAATTGACATCAAGAAGAAGTGTTTTTAATGTAGGCACTAAAAAGTTCATTAAAAAATCTTGATAAACATCACCGTTGACTGCCTTCAAAAAATAAGGACCAATAATTTCATTATTAAAGATACCAGCTCAAACGTTAAATTTTTGAGGAAATTGTGTGTGAGCCTCCATCATCCAATGAGGATTTTCTCTGCTCCATTTCGACAGTTCTGGCGGTTTACCGTTTCATTTAATTGAAATGCGGCTTCATCAGAAAAAACAATTTTTTTTATAACTTGCAAATCTGCTAGTATTCTGTTCATCATTAATTTACAGAATTCTTGCCTTCGATCAGGATCATCCTTACTTAAAACCGGAACCAAATTAAATTTATAAGGATAACACTGACGTAGTTCTCCACGAAACACCAAAATACTATATACTGCATTCGACGCGCGTTTCGCCAACCAAGTTGGCATCATCTGGAGATGATTAAAACTAAACTTATGTTAACAATCTACCCTATTTATACCTAAACTATTGTATTTATAAGGATAGCATTTTTCTTTCTTTAAAACTCGCAAAATTGATGATTTCCTTACATCATTGTCCGCAGCAAGTTATCTAGTTGGTTTATTATGCGGATTTTCCTCAGTTTCTACCAGTGCACCTAATTGTTTTTCCTCATCAAATCGAGAAGTTCTACCTGGTTTTTGAATATATCTTACAGTTTAGTTCAGTTTCAGGAAATTTGTTTTCTATTTTACGGACTGTAGACTATGATAATTGCTGACCAGAGTATTTATTATTAAACATTTCACAAACCCCTATTCGAGTTCTTGTTTTATTACCGCATGCAACCATAATTAGAATGGATACTCTGAGTTTCGGATAAGTAAGCCATAATAAAACCGAATAAATAAAGAAATCTTATTAATTACACTGATATGTGTGACTAACTTAGAATAAAGTGACTGTAATTGGAAACAAAATATTCCACGGCCCATTTGATAGTTTTTTAAGGCACAGTTAATGGTGTTATTTCTTTAGGTTTTTTGACTAATTTCTTAGTGTCTACTTTAAAAAAAATTCTGGTGGATACAATTTTGTATTAAAAAAATTTAAAAACGTCAACAAATTAGTTTCAAAAATTTCCTCAAAACCAATGATTTAGCAAAAAATACCTCAACTGAGTTTACAAGATATTCACAAAATTCTACATTTTCAAAATTAATTTTCTCAGTAATTAGTGCCTCAAATTTAAAAAACTTTATACTGCTGAATAGAGAATCAAAATCCCTTTAGATCGAGGTGCCGCACGAGCCCCTTCCTAATTTAAAATTTTCGGGTGGTAGTCATAATTCAGAGGGGTAGAATTATTTTCATGCTAAGAAATGGCAATTTCAAATAGAAAATCGATCTGTTTCAGGATTTCCCTAAAAGTTTATAATTACGCTTAAAATGAATTTATTCCATACATATGGACCACACTGTATATGTACATGACAAGAAGAAACATTCTGGGGCTTTTCTCATTCCCCACAAAAATACGCAAACAAATTATTTACAAGTTAACACTATCAGGGCCATCTCTCCGCATATAACGAACTCTAATGATTAACCGGCACACAAAAAAAAAGTGGTCTATACATTTGACCAGGCCTATCTATCTATATGTATTTTGATGCGCTGAATCCAAATCCGACGTCCGTTTGGTCCGTACACCCTCAAAATTTTGAGTAAATTGCGAGAAACGCTGAAAATGGCTAAAAATTACGAAAAATTTCAATTATGTAAATGAAGAAAATTTTATTGAACTAGATCAAGTATGTTTCTTATATATTTTGATGCACTGAATCCAAATTCAGAATCTGTTAATCTCGATCATTCATATATTTATTAAAAATCGTAAAAAATTGCAATGAAGTAGCAGAAAATAGCAAAAAAATAGTATTGTTCTTACGTGCAGCAATGAGCTGAACATGATTCCTCCCAAATTATACTAAAATATATATTTTAGTATAATTTGGGAGGAATCATGTTCAGTTCATTGCTATACGTAAGAACAATACTATTTTTTGCTATTTTCTGCTACTTCATTGCAATTTTTTACGATTTTTGATAAATATATGAATGATCGAGATTAACAGATTCTGAATTTGGATTCAGTGGATTCAGTGCATCAAGATACATAAGAAACATACTTGATCTAGTTCAATGAAATTTTCTTCATTTACATAATTGCAATTATTCGTAATTTTTAGCCATTTTCAGTGTTTTTTGCAAGTTACTCAAAATTAGGAGAGCGTACGGGCCAAACGGACTTCAGATTTGGATTCAGCGTATAGAAATAGATAAGAAACATACTTGATCTAGTTCAATAAAATTTTCTTCATTTACATAATTGCAATTTTTCATAATTTTTAGCCATTTTCAGCGTTTTTCGCAATTCACTCAAAATTTTGAGGGTGTGCGGGCCAAACGGGCGTCGGATTTGGATTCAGCGCATCAAAATACATATAGATAGATAGGCCTACTCAAATGTACAGACCACTTTTTTTTGTGTGCCGGTGAGCAGAAATTTGACCCATTTATTAACATAGACCTGTTCCAAATTTAAAAAAAATATCTAATAGAAATACGAGCTTACTAAAATAATTAAAACAACAAAATACCAAACACGGCATAAATAGTCTCTATTTTCTGTCTCCAATATTCAATTATTTTTCTGATTACATACTTAGAATCTTCTGAACAGAAGTTAAAACTTTTATTAACAAAGTTTTCTTATGAAATTAATAATAAAGAAGTTGAGTGGTTCCAAATAGATATACGTATGTATTTAACAATTTTTTAAGATGTTCTAGAGACGTATTTTATAGCAAACCTATGCTCAAAAAGAAACGCACAAATCTATAAAGTTTGCTTTCATGACAGAGGGCTGGAGATTCAGTGTGATATTCTTTAGAGTACATAATAAAATCAAATAACTCAGCATGACTACTTGTTTTCAGAGATAGCTTCTTTAATAAGTATAATAATTGAGCGATACATATATAGCGTATCAGCATTTCCTATTCTAAAGCTACAAAACACGGTAAGGGTAATGAAAAGAATCCTTAAGTGATAAAACGCTCATTTCTCACGTTCTGGAATCCCGGAACAGTCCCTATATAGAACGCCAGAATAATCCTGGATATAAACGTGATGCTGCTTAAACGAAACACGTGAAATTTCTTGCCTTTCTCTACATCATCATTCATTAGGATGTTCAGCTCTTTAAGCCTAATCCTAGCCCGGCCTCTAGAAGGTGAACTTTGAGAATATCCTTTTACTATATTGGTCCCTTTTATTTGAAGAAATTTTATATATCTATAGTATGTGCGTGTATATAGATACATAAGCAACACTTTATATTAAGAAACAGGTAATTTTATTTTGTTGTGGTAAAATTTATAATTATAATAGTAATAATAATAAATGTCTTTATTTAATATTCAGTAAATTGTATTAGACAAAAATTTTCAGGTAATCATAAATCGAAAAACATAACGATTAATTTAATTAGTAAAAACCACTTCAACTACTCAAAACTGTCCGTTGTTCTTCTATCGAATCCAAAACATGACATTATGATAGATATGTGGTGAAATTATGAAAATGAAAAATTCCAAACAAATTTTTAATGTAGATTGAAGGCATTTTGCTCAGTACAGCAAAACTGTACATGAAAATATAGACTTGGGAGTACAATTGAATTAGAAAATGAACACCGTTCACATCTACTGTTGAACTTTGAATTGTGTAGTTGTAGACTGTTTGAACACCTGATAATCAATCGCTGCTTTATGTCTAGAAAACCTACACATTAGGTGAATAAAGTCAGTAAAGGATGTAAGACATATATTGGTAGGCACAAATAAATAATATTGTAATTCTATCGAACTTAAATACAGAAACTGCATAGTTACATACGAGGTTACCTCGGACATAAGCTAGAGACTATAGTCATTAATATTTATTACAATTCTTGATCTGAGATTGTATTATATATAATTCATCATAATTAGAGACGCTTACTTGTGGCGCAGAGAACTTTGACGAGTTATTTAAGTCCCATATCTTAGACATTGATGATCAGGTGAGTGGGTGATCTGGTTGTGCACGCGTCGCTTGTATGTATTAAATGTAACAATGCCGGTTTCACAAAGATCTTTAGGCTTTATAACTTATGTTTGTAAGCATATAGATGTCCTGTCGATACATATTTCCCACTGGAAAAGTCATTTAAAATGTGCCCAACACTTATGAAATAAAAATGAATTTTCATATATCACATGTCTATGTGACTTTATACTCATGTATTGTGTCTGTAATATCGCATCAAATGTATTTAAATAAAGAATAAATCCGAGTATTTTTGAAAAATATGTACCAAAAATTAAAAGTGTATTACGAATTCAAAAAATATGGACAACAGCAGACGAGATAACGGATGAAAAGTAAATCATATGATAAAAAATGTTTTAGCACGCGTCTTTCGACTCTGGTGGGCCTACCTCACCATATTTAATTGATAGTAAACGATTACAAACCGTTAGTACAGTAACTGTACAAGACAGTTATAAAAATCTTAGCTGAAGGTATTAGAAAAAAATTATCCCGAAGTTGAGCATTAGTTGTAAATACAAAACATACACTCACTAGATGGTCGAGAGTCAAGAGCACTTGGCTTTCACCAAAATGTTCCTGGTTCGATCCCCGGTCATAGCAGTGGAATTAATTGTGAGACAGATTACCTCCACTATAAATATATATTGCTGTGTGTCTAATGTTTCTAAATGTGTACCTCCTCCCGTAAAACTTTAGTTTAAAGATACAGGGGGTTGTATTATATATGGTGTGTTATTATTAAATAACTATATTAAAAGTTTCCATTCAGTTCTATAATATTTAAATTTTGTTAAATAAACCTCAGCGCCAAAAGGATCAGTCAAAGGTTGGTTTTTGATAAAATGGCTTTTTGTCAATGCAAAAATGTCTCACACCTAAAAAGTATTATATTAATCTGAAAATGAAACTTAAGTCAAACATTTTTGATATGAGACAATCTTCTATCAAAGAACTTTTATTCTAATTTTGATAACAGAATCGGAGAGTACTCCGAAACGTCAACTTTTAATTAGGTATCTAATGTATTTGATATTTAAATTTCATTTTCAGATTAATATATTTTAGGTGTGAGACATTTTTGTATAGGCAAAAAACCTTTTTATCAAAAACCAACCTCTGCTTTTCATGTTGCTATACCTATAAAATCTAAAATCTTAAGCAATGTCAATAAAACAAAAATAAATTGATTTTCAGATGGGGGATTCACTGCACTTTTTGCAAGACGTCTGCAAACAGGAATGATTTGAAAATATTAAATGCAAATAAAAAAAAGAACTTATAGATCTGAATAAGAAGAATGCTAATGATGATTATATTTCCAAAAAATATTAATTCTTCAAAGGTGATGTGGAATTTAATTAATAAAGGCAAACCATTTCCTCATCAGTCAAAACTGACTTGCTAGACGATTTTAATAATTATTTCGGAACTGTTCATCTCGATCTAGTAAATGCTTCACCACTCCTGCAAAATAACAGCGAACACTATTTAAATAATTTTATTATATGTGGCTTAGACGGAGAATTTGATTTTTCAGAAATATCCTCCATACAGGTTCTTGATGCAATTAATAATCAAAAAAATCCTTATGACATGAATATTAAAATTTTAAATTCTTTTAAATACATTATTGTTATTCCGACAACAAAATTAATTAACGGGTGTATCAACAACAAAGATTTTCCCAAAATTCTTAAACTGTCCTCTACATAAAAAAGATTCTGTTGATGATTCGGCTAATTATAAGCCAATCGTCATTATTTCGGTAATTGAAAGAACTTGAAATTATATTAAAATTTCAAATTACGTTTTATTTTGAAAATATAACCTATTTAGTAACTCTCACTTTGGTTTTAAATAAAAAATAAGTACAACTTTAGCCATTAATACATTGATAGATATAATAAAAAAAAGATTTTGAAGAAAGCGAATTTTTCTATGTACAGTTTTTAGATTTGAGCAAAGCCTTTGACTGTGTATCTCATAACACTTTAATAAATAAGTTATCATTTTATAAATTTTCCATTTTCTTATTATAAACTTTCCTTTTAGTTCAGTCTTATCTTGAAGATAATTCCGAATTTGCAGAAATCAGAATTTAAAAACAAAGCTAATGGGCACAAGTATTGGTGTACCTCAAGGTTCAGTATTAGGTCCAATACTGTTCCTTATTTACATCAATGATTTACGAAAATGTACATCTGTACCTAAATTTGCTCTTTTCGCTGACGACAACCAAGAATTTAACACTCTACTGTTTATGGTTAATAATATTGAACCGACAATAATTAACGATTAGTTTCTAAGTAACCAGCTAGTATTATATAATGAAAAACAGAATAAATGGTTTTTAATCGAAGACATCATAGAGTGACTTTTAATTTTACTGCACAGATTATTCATTATTAGTTCGTTTCCTATTTTGTTTTTAATGATGTAGTAGCGCCACAAATAAAAAAAGTACCAAACAACCAAAATATTTAATGTCTAAACAACATCAAGCAACAACAATAAATACAAGAAAAATAGGTGATTCCACTAAATTCTAAAAAGAAAGTAATCAACTACACTAAAAAAGTTGTTTAAAATAAAGTCCTCCAACATCAATACAGTTTTGACTCCTTTGTATCATATTATATATTGAAGCACGGATTATCACGTTTCACCCTCAGAATATCACAGTGTTTCTCTATTCTATGCCTTAATTCATCCCGCATCGCAACTGGTGTACTATTTTTTTCGTCAAGACCCCAGATAAAATAATCAAGAGGATTCAGGTCAGGTGGTCGAGGTGGCCATGCTACTGGCCCACACACCAGGCAATATTTCTTCATTATATGTTGGTGGTAGTCTACAGATCCAGCGTTGGGTATAATACTCGTCCAGTCATTGATGAACTTGCCGACCGAAGGTGTCTGTGGTCCCCTTATCTACGCCTATGGAAGCGACATATTAAAATCTTATAAATTATTTAATAAACTTTAATATAAACAGATTTCAAATTATATAAAAAACGATCTAACCACTTTAAAGTTATTCGTCGAAAACTTAAAAAAAAAGTTCAACGCCTTGTATCCCAAATACTAAGTCCCACAATAAAAATGTTTATGCGACAAACTACACTTATTTTTCAATAAAGAATCGATTCTCGAAGTTTACCCATATAA
The DNA here is from genome assembly GCA_029963845.1 of Rhamnusium bicolor. Taxonomy (NCBI): domain Eukaryota; kingdom Metazoa; phylum Arthropoda; class Insecta; order Coleoptera; family Cerambycidae; genus Rhamnusium; species Rhamnusium bicolor. Next base: position 233,189 of record JANEYF010004926.1, read on the forward strand.
AGTGAACTCACCCTGTATATTTTTTACTGATTAAAACAATAATTGATGCTGAGACTAGTAAACAATAAATAAACGACCAAATGCTATACAAATACAAGTTATCATTATTACTTTCAATACCTTTTTTGTCGTAAATCATTATATCCGTTTGATAAAGATGAATTTCTGTCACGCTGATGTGTAAAATTAAGCTATCCTTTACATACGAGGGTATAAATTATCTGCCATGAAACTTTAGATATTAAGGATAGGGCACTGATAGGCCACATATATGAATATAGTCTATGTTCGCAGGTTTTCAGAAAGTAGAACTTTACATATACTAAGAACTGTTGACTAAGTATTGTGTGCGTGCATGAGGCTTGAAAAGAGATAGTAGTATGATGTTCGGCTAAATTAGATTCTCATCTTTCTAGTCTAAATTATAAATTAAGCACATTGATGTAATCTGAATAAGCAGAACTCCATTTACCATCCTATTCATATGGCAAAGCGATATTGTCCTCCTCCATATTAAAGTTAATAATGTTAATAGAGCATAAAAGGTTACTGCGGGATAAAACGTAAGAAGTAGAGAGGATCATGAGTAAAGCCCGCAAAAAGATGGAATCCGCCGACACGTGTTTCTGACTCACTAGTCTTTATCAAGACGACTATAAGTTGTAAGGATGGGCACACACGTTTAGGTAAAACAACACAAAGGAAACCACTGACAGGAAGCCAGTCGCTCATTTGTGGATGCAATTAAAAGACCCCGTAATTACAGGACGACAGAAAATATTCCCACGGAGGCAACTATAGCTACCTGTGTGGTATTCCCTACCCAAAGAATGTAAAATAACAGAGCAGAAAAGGTTACTGCGGAATGAAATGTAACAACTAGAAGGGATAGTGGGTGAGGCCCGCAAAAAATATAGAATCCGCCGACACATGTTTCTGAGTCACTAGTCGTTTTCAAGACGGCCATAAGTTGAAAGAATGGGCACAAGTTAGGTAAAACAACACAAAGAAAATAACTGACAGGAAGCCAGTCGCTCATTTGTGGCTGCAATTGAAAGACCCCGTGCTTATAGGGCGACAAACAATATTGCCACGAAGGCAACTATAGCTACCTGCGTGGTATTTCCTACCCAAGGAATGTAAAATAATAGAGTATAAAAGGTTACTGCGGAATGAAATGTAACAAGTAGAAGGGATAGTGGGTGAAGCCTTCCAAAAGATGGAATCCGTCGACATATGTTTCTGACTCACTAGTCGTTATCAAGACGGCTATAAGTTATAAATATGGGCATAACTTAAGTCAAACAATACAAAGGAAACCACTGACAGGAAGTCAGTCGCTCATTTGTGGTTGTTATTTTACATTCCTTGGGTAGGGAATACCACACAGGTAGTTATATGTAGTTGCCTCCGGAGCAATATTGTCTGTCGCCCTGTACGCACGGGTTCTTTCAATTGCAGCCATAATTGAGCGACTGGCTTCCTGTCAGTGGTTTCTTTTGTGTTGTTTTACCTAATTTGTGCCAATCTTTACAACTTATAGCCGCCTTAATAACGACTAGTGAGTCAGAAATACGTGTCGGCGGATTCTCTTTTGCGTACTTCATTAAAATAATTCATATATATCCAAAATCGTATCAATGCATTGTCGCGAATCAATCGTCATGAAACAACATTTTTGAAACATTACTCCACATTCGGTACACTTATTGCATTTTCTACTAAATTTATTTTGATCATTGAAAATTATTGGAACAGCATTACCAGTGACGTGGATGCGGGGCTTGAGCTATAAAGCTATAAATATAAAAATTTTCATGATAGAGAGCCTTTTCTAAAGTCGAGTCCAATTTTTATATCTATTTTAACCAGAAAAGGTTCTCAATAAAATGCCGCAAGTTTGAGAAATATGAGAAAAAAGGACAAATAATATAGATTTACAAAAAATGGTTTATTATTGATTCAACAACATATACAAGGAATATTCGCAAAGACTGCTGAAAATGACAAAATGTGTAAGTAAGGTTGTCGTGGAATCGTTACATTCTAAGTCATAGTTTTTCGAACTAGTTAGTTTTAAGTTTGTGTAAGATTAAAGACTGAAAAATCTTGCTCATTTTTTGACCAAATCAGGTTTAAGTGGTATTCACATTTAACAATCATGAACATTTACATGAATGCAAAAATGACTCATATTCAACTCGTATGTAGACTTGTCAGTGGGCGTTCGTGAGAGCCATCGCTAAATGTACGTACATCCAGTGGAACAACAGTCTTTGGCAAATATTCTTCATAGCCTACTTTTGCTAAAAATAGAGTAGTCATAGGATGACTACAACAAGATCCGTAAAAATTGCTACTGAATGAAATGCTAATCACAAAACCTTTTAGAATAGAACATTTTACGAGAACAGCAGTTGTATCCTCAATTTATGTATGTAAAAAGTGCGCGCACTGCTACCACACTAATGAAACCACATTCATTACTGTTGGTTGTGATATTTTGATATTTTGGTGGTACGTGAGAAATAAAAAAATTCAAATAGTTATTAGTAGAGCTCGGATAGAGGTATTGGTTCCCAGTGACGGCTTTTATGTAGACATAATAGTAAATTGTAAACACCTACTAAAACATTCTCAAACAACAGAAAAACAGTGAATTTTTAATGGGGTACGTATAATAAGATATTTTTACTTAAGCAATAACAGTAATTAAATTACTTAATAAATGTCAAACAGTCAATAAATTGCTGCAGAACAAAGAAATATTTTCCATGGCAATCTTGATTGAAAACATTCCATTACATTAGTCATATTGTGAAAATTATTAGAGCCAACATGTTATTATGCATCGTTGTAATCGGGAAAAAGCACCGATTTCAAAACGGCAATGGTATTCAATTTAAAAAAAAAACGCAAGTTTTTCTGTATCTCCGAAATGCAATGTTCAATTTTTTTCTACGGTAAGTGCTTTGAGATAGTAGGAAAATTTCTTACAACTTTTGTCCTTACCATTTTTTTCTAGGACAAAAAATAAAAAAATTAAGGGGTTAAAATCTTGCGTGAATATCCCTGTACTGAATTCTTATGAAAGTCAAATTTGTGTGACTATTTTGTATTAAACTAATGTTCACTTTGAGGCAACTTTAGTTCTTTCTTATTTTTCATTTTACTTTCATCCATACTGATTATATCTCAGACACACCAACCCTTGGAAAAGTAAGACAAATCCTCACTAAATGTGTTCTAATAAATTTATATCTACGTCTAAGCGGAGAAAACATTAGAGTTGTTATTTTATGTTGATAATAATGTATTGTATATTATACACGTATATTGCAAAGAGAAAATGAAGCTTACACATTTGATAGCTTTTCCATGTTATTATAAATGACAGTTTTCATATTCTTTTATAAGAAACGGGTAAGTATAAATATTTATAACTATTTATGGAAACCATATTATAGGATTTTTGTTAACTTGAGAAAAAAAATACAGTGAAATGTAATATTGATCATAATTATGTTATTTAACACTACGTTTCAAAAATCGCTGGTAATGTAAAAAATGTGACATTTTTTTTTTGTGCCGCTAGAATTTTTTCTAGGGGAGGGGGCAAAAATAGTATGCATGATTTCATTAAATTTTTTTATTTAAAAACAAAAAAAAAAAAGCAAATTTTAAGAAACAAATGTGAACATAGACCGTTAATAAAACCAAAATAAAACCAGTAAACGTACTTTTTAACTACGCTACATTGTGGCATAATGTATAAAAACAAAACTAAACTTAAAAACTTAAAAGTGCCATCCTCGTTAATTACACCAAATCTTTGGTATAAAGAAATTAAAAAACGAAACAATTTTGGTAAGATAAAATCTCAAATAATGTTGTTCAAAAACGCATGTAAATGTACATTGAAATTCATAAATTTTAATAAATATGTGTCACCTGCTTCAATAGACCGTGCAGTCTATCTGTCTTAAATCTGTGGTGAAGATATAAAAAATGTGGTTGTCAAATGTTGTCAGATTTACTTTTTTTCTATACTAACTTGGGAAAAGAAATACAAATATATGAATTGGTTTCATTGACAGCAAATTATATCCATTTGCAACAATTCATCTTGATACTTGAGGCCTTTGGTAATTTTCAAGGAGGGGCAACTGTCCTATCTTGCCCGTCCATCTAGCGGCGCCCATAAACTTAAGTTATTATATTGTTACGTGTTTGCTATCCACACAAACACCTCTACTCGTAGATTCGTTGATTGAAAGTCCAGGTAACACTTACTCACTACTTTATTTACTAATTAACAATTAATAACAATAGATTAATTAATGTCTTAACTATAATCACAACTGAACACTTATAAGTCTCTTTCTTATTGCTTCTTCACTCGTTCACGTTCAACTTAAGATTAAATCTCGGCCCACCGTGCGTCTTATTTATACATCCATTGACCCAGTCTAGAGCACTCCAGAATATTCCCGGCCGTTCGTGTACAATTCCAGCCTAATCTAACCAGTATACACAGTCCAGTGGCGTAACACTGCCCCCTCCTTAAGCCTGAACGTCCCGATCAGGCAATTCATTATTCCCTGCATACTTGGCTAGTCTCTCTATGTGCACCACCTTCATCTTGGATTTTGGACTTTGCTGAATTCTATATACAACGTCGTTTAGTCTGGTGACAACAGTGTAAGGACCTTCCCAGGGTGGGTGAAGCTTCGGGGATCTGCCTTTCTTTCGTTGTGGGTTATATAGCCAAACCAAATCTCCAGCTTGGAACCCTCCTGAATTCGCCTTAAGATCATAACGAGCCTTCATACGGTCACTTGCTATGGTAATTCGCTCAAAAGGAGCCCTGGCGTTATATTGCTTATTTCTTATTTGTGGACCCATTCTTGCCGCGCAAACTTCACATTGGCGGCACCAAGCCTCCACATCTTGACGACTGTTTACCCAGTAGAAACGTTGTCTTACTTTTGTCAGGGTTTTGTTGACGCAAAAATGTCCGCCAGACGTTTCATTATGCACTTGCTGAAGTACATCTGCTACGTGACACCTGGGGATTAACAATTTCAAAGTAACTTTCCTCCCATCTGGACTCTCCCACGCTCTCTTCAGCAGTCCATCCTCTACTATAAGGGAATCCCATTGTGCCCATAAAGCCTTCAGCCCCACTGATTTATTTGAAATGTCCTTCCAATCGGGTCGGGTCCCTCTTTCTTTCCATTTCAGAATAGGACCAGTCTCGTTATCGTTTAACTGCGCTCTCCTTAACGACTCTTTTGTCCAATAATCCGGAACATCAATCTTAACGGTCTTCATTATTTGTACATTCTGTTGTTCTTCCTTACGGTAGCAAGGCTTGCAGTCTTTCTGACACGGTCTTTTGGAAAGGCCATCTGCTATATTCCGCGAAGTACCAGCTCGCCAGTTTTCCTGCGGTTTCTCCATTACTGCGACTCTCTCAGGGATGCGCTGACGACAGTTACTCTGAATATGGCCCACTCTGCCACACTTATAACAGCGCATACGTCCTCCACTCTGTCTCCCACTACTTTGTTGTTGGGTTTGTCTCGGATCTTTAATGCTGAGCTCATGACACTTCCTCTTAATATGGCCCAATTTGCCACACATATAGCAACGGATGTCTCCAGTCGGCCTCCCACTACTTCGTTGTTGGTCTTGTCTCTGCTGGGAGTTCGATTTTGTCAGTAGTTGGGTCAACATCTTGTGTAGATCAGATATCAGGTTTTGTGTTGTGTTGTCTGGCTTGTCTTCCTCCACACTCACAGCTCGTACTCTCTGATTTGGTTGTGTGGTATCCTCATAGGCAGCCTCAATCTCCAGTGCATGTACTAAAGCCTCACTACAAAGCTTATGCCTGGCCAACTTAAGAATTCGCCTAACTTCCTGCTCCCTTACTCCATCAATAAATGTACTAACTGCTAACTGTTGTTGAAATTCCATTGGTGCATCCGGATAGGCTAGATGGGCTAATCTTTCTACCGCAGCTTCGAACTCCTGGAGGCTTTCTCCACCTCGTTGTCTACGTGATTTGAGCTGAGCCTGATATACTTGGGCGAGATGTTGGTCGCCATATCTTAGTTCTAACGCTGCCTCCAAAATGCTAAAGTTTTGTTGCTGTGCGGCAGGAATTGTTTGGAGCAGGTCTAATGCTTGGCCCCTTAGTGCTAATACCAATGCTGTTGCTTTTTCCTCATCGTTCCAGTTATTTGAACGTGCAGCTGCCTCAAATTGTCTCTTATATGTTGACCATGAACTTTGACCGTCGAAGGAAGGTGGTTGTAACCTAGTACCAGACGACAGTACCAATTGGCCACCCTTCTCTCTTAATTGTTGTTTGAGTCGGGCTACTTCTTCCTTAACTTCAGTTATTTCTCCTCTAACTTCACTAACTTCTTCTTTAATTTCCACGACTTCAGCCTGTACATCTTCCTTCAATTGTTCAGTGACCGAGAGTATGACTTGATGCTGCCCCTCCATAATTTGTCTTAATTCTTCCTGGCGTTCCTTTCTTTGCTCTTTTTTTCTTCCTGTCGTCTTCTCTCTTGTTCTTCCTTTTCTTCCTTTCGTCTTATTTCCAGGCCTTCGATCATTTTTATCAAGTCTTCTTTTTCTTCTTGGCGTTTTCTCTCTTGTTCTTCTTTTTCTTCCTGTCGTCTTCTCTCTTGTTCTTCTTTTTCTTCTTGTCGTCTTCTCTCTTGATCTTCCATAATCTTCCTTTGTTCTTCTTTTTCTTCCTGTCGTCTTCTCTCTTGATCTTCCATAATCTTCCTTTGTTCTTCTTTTTCTTCCTGTCGTCTTCTCTCTTGATCTTCCATAATCTTTCTTAATTCTTCCTGGCGTTCTCTTTTCTGTTCTTCCATTTGTTGCACCAATGCTGCAAGTAAGTCTTGTGTTTGTTTCTCCGCCATGCTTCTTGTTGTAGGCATTAAATCACGACACGTAAATCAGTTCAAAATAAAGTTTATTACACTATAAAGACCGTAAAATGTTGATATCACGTATATTTTAATAATGGAATGTTCCAGAAAAATCTCGAAACAGCACTAGAAAGTCTTATTTAGAGTCTATACCTCTTTTGTATTGACAAAATTCACTTATCTCCACTAATTGTCCAATGGAATGTTCGAGAATTTTCACGAAATATCACTAATAAGTCTTGTTTTGAGTCTATAACACGTTCCCGTCGACACAATTCACGTATCTCCTGTAGTTTCCAAATAGAATGTTCTAGAATTTTCCCGAAATTGCACTAGTAGTCCTTTTTCTCAGTCTACAACACGTTATTACTAGCGGCACTCACGTGATTGCAGCTATTTCTAAATCGAATGTTCTAGAAACTTCTCGAAAATCCACTTTATAGTCACTATTCAGTCCAGAAATAGTCCTCCAACACTGTCCAGTAGTTTAATTCTTCGTGTTACCACTAATTTCTGAGAAGAACACTGTAGAACCTTCTCGATTATTCCAGAAATTTCTCTTCCAATCCCACTTCTGACACCAAATTGTTACGTGTTTGCTATCCACACAAACACCTCTACTCGTAGATTCGTTGATTGAAAGTCCAGGTAACACTTACTCACTACTTTATTTACTAATTAACAATTAATAACAATAGATTAATTAATGTCTTAACTATAATCACAACTGAACACTTATAAGTCTCTTTCTTATTGCTTCTTCACTCGTTCACGTTCAACTTAAGATTAAATCTCGGCCCACCGTGCGTCTTATTTATACATCCATTGACCCAGTCTAGAGCACTCCAGAATATTCCCGGCCGTTCGTGTACAATTCCAGCCTAATCTAACCAGTATACACAGTCCAGTGGCGTAACAATATGTTACTATGTCATGTCGAAGGCATCTGTTGAATAAGTTATTTGCTTTATTTTGCTGTATTAGTTTATCATTTTCGGTTGACAGGAAAATTTTTCAACACGCTAGAATCTCATACATTATGCGCATTCCAGAATCATTGCACATTACTTTAAAATTATACGTTTACAGTTATTTAGCATTGGTTTTTTATTGATGTCAACAAATTTCTGAGACTAATCGCATTTCTAAAAAGATCAATAATTGATGGTAAACGTAAGAAATCGAGGGTGCCTGTTAGCTATCCAGGAACAATAGATAATAATTTCTTAATTGAAGCTCCTGATGATACATATTTCAATGCATTGTTTTTTGAAACGTTAAGGAATCATATTATTATTTTTTTTGCCTCATATTAGTTGTCAAAAAATACCCTCTGACTAATTTTTTGACGTAAAGTCACAAGCGCAGAGGTTTATTTTTCCAGTAACATACTGGGTAACTAACTATATTTTTTAGATAACGAAGAATTATTCATGTGGCAGTAAGTCCCAAAAAAGAAAAGGAAACATTTAGGGAATGCCACAAATATTGTTCAGACAATATTTATATAAAACTGATAAATTATTTGAATCAAATTTGATTTCTGGGATTGGTTAGGGACTTTTCAGAAGTTTTTATGAAGAATGACGTTTTATTAAGAAACCAAAAACAAAAAATTTTACAAATATAAGTTCATTCTTGAACACACTATATATGAGACTTAAAATTTACCACAGGAAGGCACATTATTTCTTTATAGGCTTTTAAGTGTTTTATGAATTTTATTCTCTTTCCGATTAGAGGAATAAGTTCTATAATCTGTTCTTCTGAAATTTCCAGTAAATTGTCCAACGTTAGTTAATTTTCGTGACCTAGAAAACAATTATTTATGATATTAAAGTATAAATAATTTAAACAAATCATTGTAGCTAACTATATAATAGAAAAGTATGCTCGAACTTTCAAACAGGTATTACATAACAAGTTTTGTACATATGAAACCGAAATTTTTAAGCCCATTTGAATATTCACAAAATTTCCATGCATATATACAAACTGTAAATAGGCAGCTAAAATACATAATAATTAATATATTAGCTTAGTATTTTTGGCAAGAACAAGGAACTTTATCCTACATTGATAATGAATTAATACCAATGATTTCTGAAAGTCATTGATTAATAATGTTATATATAGGTACACATCAAGGTGCATGACTGGTAAGTCGCCGCATTCTTTTCAAGGAATGTTAGTAGAGCTCATTTGCAACTGATTTTAGTAGAATATGCATAATACAAAACCTAACAGTTTTTGAGATATTTTATTATTTTTTTTTTAGAAACTTTCCTTGCCCTTATGTGTTTCAAAAAACATGTGTCATCGCTTAAGCGGAGATTTCTCACTCAAAAATAAGACAAATAGTTACTATCAACATGGGTCCATTGCTGTTTCGTACTTGAAATGTAGAATGTTGAAGTTTTATTATTATTTCGATTAATTTTTTAAAGAAAATACACCACTGACTTCTTTAGATTTAGATGGCAACGTTATGTAGACAGTTAATTGCTGAAAAGAAGTCACCTCTTGATTTTTGTTAGATTTAGGTTTCGTGTAGGAGATAAATGCAATTTTTATGCAGGGTACTTAATAGCATAATTTTTTTTTTTTTGAATAGACTTAAAAAGACTTTAAAAATTGCATTTATCTTCTACACGATGCCGATAATTGAAAATCGTCAAGAGGTGACATTTTTTCTGCAATTAACTTTTTACATAAATGAGCCATCAAAAACTAAAAAAATCAGTAGCGTATATATTTTTTACAGTTTAAGCAAAGAAAAATAAAACTTCAATATCTCAGAAACGATGTAAAAATGGACCTATGTTGACAGAAATTAGGTATATTTGTCTTATTTTTGAGTGTAGAATCTCCGTTTAAGCGATGGCACGTTTTTCGAAACACCCTGTATATCTTTAATTTGAAAACAATGGACGCTCTACCTGTACCTTGTATTTTTGTATTATTTATGGAAGTAAAATATAGCTTTTAAAACTTCACATAAACCTCATTCGAAAAGTAATATATAAACTAGAGAAGTTTTTAAATAATTTGCACGTTTAATGCATTATCAAGTATTAAAAATAATTTCTTGTGAATGTACGATTGCGTTGAAATTTTTTTCACAAATGTGGTTTTTTAGCTCGTCTTTTCATCTTATTAAAGTATTTATCCTAATTTTTGTTATATAATTATGTAAACTAACGCAGGAAACTGAAATATTAAAGAAAGGTTTATTATTTTTTTACGTTAAAAATAAAATATCCCAAAAACTATTACATCTATAAATCAACTGCAAATGAGTTCTACTAACCCACCCTCAAAGGAATAAGCCGACATACCAGTCACCTTGTATGTTTGTATAATAAAACGCCACTACATTAAACATGCAGATCTTGACTATAGATTGTATACAATACACAAGCAAAAATTATCAAAAAGGAAAATAACTTGGGAAATCTATACACAACCATTAAACTTCAGATGAATACCTTTTCACCTACAATATAGTGACATTGTGTATTCATTTCTTGTAAATTATAACGTAATTAAATGAGCTTGCACGCAATATAACCAGAATTATTAAATTTACTATATAATATTGAAATTAAGGACTCCAACTCCCAACTTGCTAATAGCTCTTCCATCATAGAATCATTAATTTCTATTTCAAAGTTCATAATGTTAATATACTTCTTCTTCAAGTGTAACTTTACAAATATAAATTATTTCGCAATAATCAACATCTATGAACAAAGTACAGCACACACAATTCGACGCGTAGTAGATAAGGTATGTCGTCTTTGTTAGGCAAAGGCATAGCTTTCTACCTCCCACCACTGCACGATTCACTTGTTCCATCATTATTTTAGAACACTTCACATTGAGATTAGTAAGTATTCAATCAAGGATAACAGTTATTGGATTAATAGTATGTATAATTCATCCAGCAAAGTTGTTTGTAGTTTTATTCGAAGAGTAGTATTCTTATGTCAAGGAAAACATTTAAATAAGAATTTAGTTCAAGATGTCCTTATGCTTACTCTCACGGTTAACAGTACTCGAAAGAAGTGTACTATTAAGAGTATATTTAATACATACTTATACTTCGAGGGAACAAACTTATATTGACTTAAAGACTTGCGCTAATGAAACTCAAAAATATATCTGTTCTTAGTTTACAATTGGTATGTTATTGAAACAATAATAATTTATTATGCCAAGTAATATTATTCTAGTGACAAGTATAAAAATTCTAGAATAATCGATTACTTTGATATAGAATAGTTTTCTTTCCGTGTTCGACTTTACTTACTGCCATGTTTATATGAGGTACTTTACGCTTCGCTTTTCAGCTGTAGTTATACTACAGAACCAGAGAAACTTGTGGCTACACCAAGGCCAACTGGTTTCCAATATGAACATATATAAGGCAACAAGTGTAGTTTATTTTATTTTCTGATCACACTATGTATAAAACACAGTGAAAAGCTTGAGCATAAAATAAAGTCACAGAATGTTAGATGTATAGATCTTCTTCCTCTGTAGCATCTTTCATAAAGACGATTTATCAAGTATATGAAATTAATGGATGGAAGGGAGCAACAACGCTACAATTATGTAAAAACAGTGGATAATTAAGGCCTATTTTGCAAACAAACATAGAAGTGAAGTATTTGCTTACTGAAACTTTTAATCAACATAGTAAGAGACAATTTCATCACATTATCATCGGCGAAAAGGGAAATGTCGGAAATGTGGAACATATCCCCTTGAGTCAGTCACGGCCCGGCTTTACATAGAATTTTGATTATTTACTTAAACCAATGTTAATTTGATATGTTTGCTAAGAAATTCTACGCCAGCAAACTACTTGCCGGAAAGTTGAACATACTTGGCCCATTTACATTTATAATTTGTAATCTCGGGAATTGTCTTTAATTAAATGACTTAAACCATTAATTTACACAAAGGGTAAGTGGTGGTAACTTTGTTTGACACGGTCTTATCGAGAATAACAATTAATTGTCAACCATTTTCTACTAAACACGTAATTTGGCAAAATTTTACATGTAGAATGCCAACATAATACACTTATATGGAACTTTTTGGTGGATTTGTAAAGGTAGGTTACACTGTATTAGCGGACAATTTTTTTTATCGAATTTCACTCAGCTTGTCATGTACTGTGGACGGAGAGTGTCGAGGTGCACATAATATTCATTAGTACGAGTGTGGGTAATAAAAAACAACTGTGTTTCCACTTAGACTTGATGGAGGTGATAGTGTGATTGTTTGCAATATACCTTGGAAGCAACTGGATAATCTATTTTTGAGGCAGTTGTTGTAGAGGTCCATTAGCGGCGAGGTCCATAAAGGAATTTGGGTGAGGAGAGACGGAAGGGGAATATAATGCGTCATATAATAAATATAATAAAATCTGACCATCGTGCCGGGCGGTCGTACAAAAAGGCGCTCTGACTTGAGTCCGTAAAATAGTGGCAGAATAGTGGTTGAAATGACACGAAATTGAACTGAATTAAAGTGGACTGTGACAAAAGTGATAAGATAAAATAAGAATAAGTAATAAGAAAACTAACATTAATTGAACAGTATTAATAACAGATAGTGTAGTGTGCAACGTAATTATTAAATATCAATTCGTGATGCATGTGGTCAGTTTGTAAGAAATAGGAAAGTATCAGAGGGTCGTCCAGTGTTGAAAAAGGTTAACAGCCTCACCAGGTAGAAACATCTGGATTGCCATAAAGGCATTTATTGCCTTAGAGGAGGCGCCGGGTCGAGTAATAAGCTCAGCTTTAGCCATGAATGGGTCAAGTTGTACTGTTTGTACACAAAACATTAAAAGGCATCAAGAAAAATCTGTCCCCAAAACAATTATAGCCTGTCACTGGTGCGAGCGATTAGTCCACCTGTCATGTAGCAAAGTAGACCCAAATGATATCGAGATCTTTGACAGATATAAGAATCTTGTATGGCTTTGTGACATATGTTTAGCACAAAAAAACATAAAAAACTTGATAGACTCACTTAGCAAGAAGATAATTGATGTAGAAAAAGAAGTGAAGAATCAAAATAAGTCCATCGAAAAACAAAACATACTAATCGAAACACTTTCGGAAGCCACAATAAAGAAGAATGAAGAAATAAAGCGAGATATAAATAAAATCACAGAAACAACCAGTCATGAAACATTTGCAGATAAAGTTAAATTAAAAAACGCCGATCCGGTAGTTGTCATTAAGCCTAAAATGAGACAGACTAATAATGATACACGGACAGAAATCAAAAACTCGTTTGACCCAACAAAGATGGCTGTATCTGGTATGAAGAACGCAAAGGATGGAGGAATCATAGTGGAATGCAAAAACAAAAATGCAGCGGAAAGTTTAAAAAAAGAAGTTGAAAACAAACTAGGCCAAAAGTACACCATAAGTGAACCCAAAAAACAGCTTCCAAGGATAAAAATTGTTGGTATTACGGAAACAAACGAGCCCGAAGAAATTGAGAAGTTATTGGTTGCGCAGAATGAAGAAATTTTCAACAAAGGAAGACCAAATGTCGTTCATGTCACCAAAAATAAAAGAAACAATCGGACTTATATCGCATACGTAGAAGTAGATGGAGGAACATATGTGGATATACTTAAACTTGCTAAAGTTAACATTGGATGGGACAGATGTCACGTTTTCGACGCTGTTGATGTTACAGCTTGTTTTAAATGCCATGGATTTAATCATATAGCCAAAAATTGCACTAAGAACTCCATATGTGCAAAATGTGGAGGATCTCACCATACAGACGAATGTCAAACTGAGGACAAAAACATAATTTGTGTAAATTGCAAATATGCAGCAGAGAAACTCAAATTAAGAATCAATTTTGACCATCCTACCTGGAGTAAACAATGTCCTGCCTACATAAGAAATTTGGAGATTAGAAAGAACAAAATAGATTTTTTATAAAGAAAACTGACCACCATAAATCAACTGGGCACGTTAACAACAAGATACCAACTGATGAAGAACTACTTTGTTACTTCCAAAATGTACGAGGTTTGCGGAGCAAGGTCGATAAGCTTTATTCCGCAGTAAATAGTAATGAATATGATGTTGTGAGTTTGGTCGAAACTTGGCTTTCCGATGATGTCGCCAGCACCGAGTACTTCCCAACCGCCTACACAGTATTACGGTGCGATCGAAACTTTGCCGCAACAGGACTTTCAAAAGGAGGGGTGCACTATTAGCTATAAAAAGTGAGTTTTTTTTCCGAACCTGTAAATGTATCTTACATTCTAGACAATCTTCCAGTAGTGGACATAGTTGGCTGTAAATGTTTAATTAACAATTTTTTCATTTTATTCATATACGTTATATATATACCACCATCTATTTCTGTGGAGCATTTTGAATTATTTTTTAATTTATTTGAACAAATCGTTGGTGCGAATAATAATACATTAATACTGGGTGATTTTAATATTCCAAGTTTTAATAACGATATCTTTGATACAAAACGACAACTTATGCAATCATTCTTAGAATTTAGCAACATGACACAGTTTAATAACATTGTAAATATAAATGGGAGACTCCTGGATTTAGTTTTATCTGACTTGAAAACCTGCACTGTTTCGCGAGACACTTCACCTCTCGTGAAAGAGGATGTTCACCATCCAGCCCTATGCATCAATGTATTACCAAAAAGAATTAACTCTGCCAAATTTCCAGTAAACTCGCGAGAAAAGAATATTTATAACTTTAGGAAAGCAAATTACCCAGCACTGTACAACTCTTTACTTCAAACCGACTGGACTTTCCTAGAAAACTCCAATGATGTCAACAAGGCATGCGACGAATTTTATGATAAACTACATTCAATTTTTGATGTGCATGTCCCAAAATACAAAAACACAAAAAGAACAAAATTTCCTGTTTGGTATACAACCGAAATAATAAGAAACATTAAAGCGAGAGATCACTACCGCAAAAACTACAATAAATATAATGACATCAACTCACTAGAAGAGTACAAGCGCGTAAGATCATCGATAAATTTACAGGTCAAGGAAGCATATAATAATTATTTAGAAAATGTAGAGAATGCTTTGATAGTTGACCCTAAGCAATTCTGGTCATACATAAATAACAAGAAAGGTACTACCACAATACCTGGCAGAATGAATATAGATGGCCATGAAATTGAAAACCCACAAAACATTGTAGATCACTTCAGTCAATTTTTCAAAAGTGTTTATTTGCCGCTCTCTAACGCTATACCAGCTCCTAATATCGTAAGTAATTTGCCATGTATAAATATCGATCAATTATCAGAATCAGATATAAAAATAGCCATTAAAAGATTAAAAAATAAAATGACATCAGGACATGATCAGGTTCCTAGTTTTTTAATCAAAGATTGCGCGAATGTGTTTACTGTGCCACTGCTAACCCTATTCAATACTGCATTACGGACCTCTACTTTTCCTGAGTGCTGGAAGCTAGCCAAAGTGTGTCCCATTTACAAATGTGGCAATAAGGCAGACATAGGGAACTATAGGGGTATATCAATCCTGCCCAATTTCGCAAAAGTATTTGAGGCGGCAATCTATGCTACAATTTATACTGGTGTAAGAAATTCAATTTCTGTCCATCAACACGGCTTTATGGAGAAACGTTCTACCTCTACAAATTTGGCCTGTTTAACACAGTTTATCACAGAATCTTTAGACAATAGAGGTCAAGTTGACGTGGTGTATACCGATTTCTCTAAAGCCTTTGATCGCATAGATCACAAATTGCTAATAGAAAAATTAAACCACTTTGGTTTTAATAAGTCATTGTTGAATTTCTTTAAATCTTACTTAGAAGAAAGGCTACAGTATGTCCAGTATAATGGATTTAAGTCGAGTACGTACCTTGCAACGTCAGGAGTGCCACAAGGTTCAAATCTGGGGCCACTTTTATTCAACTTATTTATAAATAATTTATGTATAGAATTAGAATGCGAGAAACTTTTATTTGCTGATGATCTTAAAATATATTGTAGTATTAACAACATCGAAGATTGCACAGCGTTACAACAGCAACTACACAAAGTGGAAGTGTGGTGCACCTCTAACAAATTGGATATGAACGTTTCAAAATGTAAGGTTATATCATACACGCGTAAAAAGAATTCTATCGAGTTCTCGTATACGTTTAACAACACGGAGTTGATAAGAAGTCAAACAACAAAAGACCTGGGTATTTTATTTGACTCTAAACTGGATTTCATAGAGCACATTAATGCATCAACAAATTCGGCACTTAAGTCACTAGGATTTATAATAAGAAACTGTAAAAAGTTTTCTAATGTAGAAGCGCTCAAGACACTGTATTACTCACTTGTACGTTCAAAACTTGAATATGGTGCGATAATTTGGGACCCGATTTATAATATTCATTCACATTCACTGGAAAAGATTCAACGAAAGTTTATGAAGTACATGGTTTTTAAGACAGATAATTATTATCCAGAACGAGGATACCCAAATACACTGCTATTGACAAGGCTAAACATGAAGTCCCTGGAGAATAGAAGGAGGGTAATCATCTTAGTATTTTTGTATAAGCTAATTCATAGTTTAATTGACTCCCCAGAGCTATTGTCAAAAATTAATTTTAGAATCCCTAGATTGGAGGCACGTCAAAACGTTCTATTCTACTGTCCCACTAATCGTACAAATATTCTCAAAAAGTCTCCTATTTATTCTATGATGGAGTTATATAATACTCTTGGCGAACAAGTTGATATTTACAATTCCAGTTTAAATCATTATATCAGTACGATCTCAACTGTTTCCTAATAAATGGCACAAATGCAACAATAGTTTAACTTATATTGTATAAGAATATACACATTATTTATAGGACTTACATACAGCTGCATACGCAGTTATTTAATTCATTAGTAAAATATAATATACCAACTTTTTTTATACAGAGTACGATATGATAATGTATAAATACCCCTAATTCAGTTAGTCTAATTTAGTTTAATTTAGTTAGTTCAAGTACCTAGTGTTAAGTAGCATGTAATGTATAATTAATTTAATCAATATGTAATTATTGTAATTGTATTTTCCCATCCCATAATTGGCCTCGGCTGTTGGATGGTGTATTCAAATAAATAAATAAATAAATAAATAAATAATCCAATCACTTAAGCCAAAAAAGAGAGGCAACCTCGGAATGAGAGATAATAAGCTGTAAACTTGTATAAACCTTTATTTTGGCGTTCTAAAGGTTGTCTCAATAGTCTCATAAAATCTCGTGTCCGCGTCTTAAGATATTCAAGGTCAAAGGTCACAAAAATCGGTTTTTCGCAAATATCTCGTTTCCTATGGTTTTAATGCCATTTGCATTTATTATAAATAGTGTAGAGAATAAAATTCTCTACAACTTTTTGTCCCAAACATTTTTTTATATACTCAACCGTTTTTGAGATAGAGGGCGATTTCCTGCATCCGCAGCGGGAACCACAACCATTCTTGCAATTGCAAAATATTAAAATATATAATATAATTAAAATATACTTAAAGTATTCCACTCAACAATTTTTTGATTACACGGAAAGGTAAGTAATATTAAACAAACATATATTCGATAAATGAAAAATATTATTAAATATAATGTATTAATTAATAAACAATGCAAATTATTCATAATTATATATTTTTTAATGATTTATAGACTTTATACGGCGTATTATTTACTGGGACTTACGGTTGACCTTATATTATGCTGTGAATAGGTAAGCGCGGCGCGCTCTCCGCCCTCTATCTCAAAAACGGTTGAGTATATAAAAAAATGTTTGGGACAAAAGTTGTAGAGAATTTTATTCTCTACACTATTTATAATAAATGCAAATGGCATTAAAACCATAGGAAACGAGATATTTGCGAGAAACCGATTTTTGTGACCTTTGGCCTTGAATATCTTAAGACGCGGACACGAGATTTTATGAGACTTTTGAGACAACCTTTAGAACGCCAAAATAAAGGTTTATACAAGTTTACAGCTTATTATCTCTCATTCCGAGGTGAAACCTCTAATGTGACTGGACTAATAGTGTATGCTGTGTTATGAATCATACGTTTGTTGTGTTCATTTTATAATCGTTTTGTGTGGTTATTTGCTAATATTTTGATATTTTGCTTATAGTTATTATTAGTTATGTTATATTCTATTACGTGCTTTTTTGACAATATAAGTGACATTTGGATTTTTATATAAAGGACAATATTTAGTTTAAATTACATTTATTTTGAGAAGATACGTACAATAAAATAAAGCATATTTATTTTGAGAAGAAGAAATATCCAGTTAATAATAAATAATCGTTTTAAGATGACCGGAACTATATGCAGTGTTGCTATTTGTAAGAGTCATGCTGAGAGTGCAAAGAAGAATGGAGAAAAAATATTATTTTTCTCGTTTCCTGCTGACGTTTTAATTAGGAGTGGATTAGAAAATGTTAAAGAAAAGGAAAATTTAACCCCGATAATAAAAGACTTTGCA
This sequence comes from Rhamnusium bicolor, assembly GCA_029963845.1. Taxonomy (NCBI): domain Eukaryota; kingdom Metazoa; phylum Arthropoda; class Insecta; order Coleoptera; family Cerambycidae; genus Rhamnusium; species Rhamnusium bicolor. The sequence continues at coordinate 251,724 of JANEYF010004926.1, forward strand.
ATAAATATGTTATAATTGATGATTTTGAAGATTGAATGAAATCAAAATTGATGAATGTATTGAAAATTTGACAAAAAATGTCCAGCCCAACTAAAAGAGGTGAACGTGTTGAAGCTAGAGATCGTTAAACCAATTTTAAGTCCATTATTGTTTATAGGAAATGTGGAAAACATTCCATGCACAAGTAAAGGAAATTCCCAAGAAGATGCATATGAAGATTTACTGCGTAATTATAATGTCCTCTTGTTAGAGAATGAAGAATTTATGAAAAAAATCAAAGAAAACGAAAAACAGCTTGCTTTTATAAATAAAGGAAAATTCGAGTTGCAAAAACTTGTTGAACAATATGAAGGATAATCAAATTCAAGAGTAAAAGAAATGTAAATAAAAGTGTCAGACCGCGTAGCTGACGTCAGTATCTCGAATACGTGACCCAGTCTGATAGACCGAGTTATCGCAGTCAATGTATTAAAGAGATTATATTCTTTATATATTTGTTTTTTATTTGTCTTAATGTAAAATACCTTACTGTTAATAAAATATTTCAAACATGTGATAAAATGTTTGTTTCTAAAAATTACTAATGAAAGTTGTTTCGTACACATTTATCTACCGTCTAATATGTATGTACCTATTTAATGAAATTACTAAGCTCTAGTACTTATTATAAATTAGAGTACACATTGTTTTTTAAGGCATTATTTTAATATGACGTTAATATTTTTTGTATTTAAGTTGTCTTGGTTGATGCATCAAAATAAATAAAATAATTTTTATTCTATGTGTGAAATATGTTAATTTCTTTACATAAGGGTTGGTATTTTTGTTTCGATCAGGCACTGGTAACTAATCAGAAAATAGGTTGTGAGTATATGGTATATTATACACTGTTACCTACTTCCTTCCTATTATCTGACTAGATGACCGTGCTTTTATCGAAATAAAAATACCGGCCCCTAACTTATGATAACCTTTGATTAAACCTTTTTCACTGATTAAGTCAAATATATGCTTATTATTAATTTAAAACTTTAAAGCTTTGAAGTTAAAAAGTGTAAAATATTGGGATAAATAGATTTCTTTATATTAATCCTATAATACTTTGAAGGTAGAGATACCACAGATTTATTTTAAAACTTCTTATTGACGGAAAAACTATACGTAATTAAATATGAAACTATATATTGTTAAAATAAAACTCTTCTGGTGTTTACCTAAGAGTATCATTTTTTATTACAATTACGTGATATTCTTCTATTAAATCTTTATATATTATAAAATTAAGAGGGAAAGCTGATTTGAATTTAGAATATGGTGATATTTATCACAATTATTTCATATATTTGATTTAGAAAATATGTATTCATGAACAGAAATTAAATCAAATAAATTATTTTCTTCGATAAAGAAAATATATTATAAACGTGCGATACATTAAAATTAAGTATTTAATTCTTCAAACAAGAATTATTTTTTTCCTGTGCAGACAACACGTCAATGTACAAAAACAAATTACTACAAAATATCCTCAGTAGGATAATATAATTAGGTGATTCTCACTGTAATAACAATATAATTGAAAAAAATTAAACACTTGATCAAAAATACTGCTAAATGATTGGAAAATAAAAACATTAAAAAAATAATCACGGAAATAGACTTACGTGTGTGGTAAACACGATTTAAATATCCGAAGTATCATAATCTTACATAACTGGCTGATATGTAGCCAATATAAATTGCCCACAGTATGGCAGCCTACATGTATGGGACATTTTATTAGTATTGTATCAGAGATCCAGATTATATTAAGACATTCGTAGTTATACATCATAAACTTAAAAGCTTTCATGCCACGATTTAACCAAGCAATATACTTGTGAAGGTAGACATATTTCATATTAGAATAGTAGAGTTTAATTCTCTGAAGTATATGGACATATGAAAATATGGAAATATATCGGTGTATATTGATATTTTTTTCACTCTTGAAAATTCAGTTTTCAAACTTGTTTAAAAAAGATTTAAAAGATACATAAAAAAATATGTATTACGTGCCTAAAAACGTTTTCAATATCGACGAAGTAATAATACGTACGTCCTTAAACTGAATACAAAATATGAATACAGAAAGAGAGAAAACATCACGTATTTATTTGGCGATTTTGAGCTACATTCGGTATGAAAATTATCTAGCAACCCTGCAACAACCATTGTAATTCCACATTATTTTAACATCTGATGTAATGAGTGTTCTTTTTAACTTACGATGTCACTGTAAAATATTTTATCACTTCAGTGCCAACTTATAACTTTTAATCTGGTAAAGGGAATTTTAAATCTCCATTCGTACTCCAAGCCTGACTTTTTGACCAAAAATTAGTTATTAGATGTACATCAAGTATCAATGATCGAAATTAAAAATTGATCCATAGGGGTTCTAAAAACAATAAAAACTACCCCAAAAACGACTTTTCTGCAAATATCTCGGAAAATGTAAAAGTTACAGAAAAATGTTTTAAATAAAATCGAAAGATATTGAAATTATCATAAAATCGTCTTGAATCTTGTTTCATGTATTTGCAATGGAAAACGAGATATTTACAATTAAAAACTACTATTCTAGCTAAAAAATACGCAAATTAAATAAAATTCATAATAAATAAACAAATTAATGTTTTTTAACTTTTTTTTAAATCGTATCTACTTGATGTAACTAACTTTTCAGAGATATTTTTTTTTATTTTTTAAAGTTATAAACAATTGTATTTTTAAATTTACATTTTTTCTGGTTGAAATTAATGGTAAGGTAATGGTAACGAAATTATAGATAAACCTTCAGTCAATGTAATAAGTCCAAAAAACATTTTTTTTTTAAATTTCAACCATATAAAATGTAAATTGAAAAATACAACTGTTTATAACTTTTTAAAAAATTAAAAAAAAATTATCTTTAAAAAAATTAGTTACCTCAAGTAGATACAATTTAAAAAAAAAAAAGTTAAAAAACATTAATTTGCTTATTTATTATGAATTTTTTTTAATTTGCGTATTTTTTTGTTAACGGTGCATCAAATAGCAATTTTTAATTGTAAATATCTCGTTTTCTATTGCAAATACGAGAAGCAAGATTCAAGACGATTTTATTGATAATTTCAATATCTTTCGATTTTATTTAAAATATTTTTCTGAAATTTTGACATTTTTCGATTTTAGATATTTGCAGGAAAGTCGTTTTTGGGGTGGTTTTCATTTATTTACAACCCCTATGGGCCAATTTTTAATTTTTGATCATTGATACTTGATGTACATCTTATAACTAATTTTTAGTCAAAAAGTCAGGCTTGGAGTACGATTGGAGATTTAAAATTCCCCTTTACTGGACTATTTATGGATTATGCCTACCAGTGAATAAAATGCGCAATGTTCTCGACTTCTTAAAGCAATAGTTGTAATCTTTTTGTACTAAGTAAAGATGATGTGGAAAAGGGCTTATTCATGGATGCGGATAGGTCGCCTATTTTGAAGGAGAAAAGGGTTTTACAAATACGTCCGTGAATTATCTAATGCTAATATTGTGACAATCAACTAATCACAAGAAATTTAACACTTTGACATTCTTAATAATGAGGAAAAAATGAGGAAAATATTAGCTGTCTTCGAGAAATTTTTTTTGCTGTTTCTATACTATGCATTTTTTATGTAAATTAAACTGTTTTTGACAACTGAAAGCAACCTGACAAAGGTAAGTACTCTAGCTTTGTCATTTTTCTAAGATGGTGGACTTAGGGCAGACCGGATCGGTGAGGACTTTTATGGGTTGCTTAGAAATACAGTTACAACAATTCTGTGACAAAAAAATCTATATTAATTTGTCGCCGACTACGGATGCTAACTCGCCTGCACTATTACGTTCACATCCTGTCAACCTAAGGTTCAAGATGAATAGTACTTTTATTTTCTTGAACATTAAACACCACTGTAACACAATCCTCTATACATACTTTTTAGCCAGGAGAAGGCTACACATTTAAAGGTACAGGGTTATTCATTATAAATTACTCACCCCTTATCATCGTCATTATTGCATATAGAAAAGAAAGTTTTAAATAACAGTTGTGTGGTTATGACTGAATTTTGTTAAAATGCTATCAAAAGTACAGTAGCGTATAGATTTCAGGGGATACAAAAAAAATTTTTTTTAAATGGGATACCCTGTATATTATTAAATTTTTGGAATGATCCTTTGTTCCTGATTTAAAAAATATACAATATGTTACCCCTACCACATACCGTTTTTGAGTATTTAAACGTCGAATATCTTAGTTAAACTAGTTACTGTAAATATGGAAAAGTTAACATTATTAAAATGAGCTATGAAAATGACAACTATTATGTTTGATAAGTGACATTTCTTTAATGAAATAATCAAAATGGTTTACAGTGAGGAAGAAAAAGTCCAAATATTTACTTATTATATACAAAATAACAAAAATAGACGTGCAGCAAAAAGAGCATATAGGTTGTTGTATCCAAATCGTCCAACACCATCAGGAAATACGTTCAAAAACATTTACTGAAAGGTGAATAATACTTCTAGTTTTAGTAGAAAAAAGCATGTACTTCATGCAAACCAGGAAGAATAGCTAGATATACTGTTTCATTTCGAAGGTAAGCCCATCCGTATTTATTCGCGAATAGACTTTTTTGAAACATTATATTTTTTTAGAAAATTTTGAATGTAGTATAAATAATGCAGTCAATCAATTAGGTAAAAGTTAATCCAAAATCCAACGTACGTTAAAAGATAACAGCTACAGACCATGTAAAATGTTACCCGTACAAGAGTTAACAGAGGCTCATAAAAGCAAAAAGCTGGACTTTTGCTGCCAGATGAATCAAAAGTTGGATGAAGATCCCGATTTTTTTACTAAAATATTATGTACTGATGAATCATCCTTTTCTACGGCAGAAGTTTTCAATAGGAAAAATCGAAGGTCGGGGGAAAACAAACACAACAGAAAAAGATTGGTAAAACAAATAAAAAAAATCAGGAAGAAAAACTGTTAGCGTTTCGTGTCGAAATTTCAGAAACAGCATTATTGGGCCCATATTTTATAATTATACTTTAACTGGAGTTACCTATCTGGAAATAATTATCGCAGAAGCAGAAAATATTCCTTTTCAGAATTTTCTGGAAGCCGAACTTGATGATATGATTTGCATGCAGGATGGGACAACTCCCCATAGTGTCCTACCCGTTCGAGATTATTTGAATAATGTATTCCCAATATGGATATGAAATAATGGACCTATTAAATGGCTACCTTACAGTCCGGATTTGACCCCTATGAATTCATTTTTTTGGGGGATTTCTAAAAGACATTGTCAATAATAATAATATAATAATATTCAAGTCATTAAAGACAAAATTCGACTTGAAATAAACAATATGAATGTAAATAATAAAGCCATTTCCGGTGCAATTATAAATATAGAAGACGTTATCAATTATGCATTGACAATAATGGTGGCCACATTGAACATATTTTATGAGTTATCATTTATTTATTTTTAAATTTCCTAAATAAATCTTTGTTATCTATTTTGTATAAATATTTGGTTTCTTTCTTCCTCACTGTAAAACATTTTGATTATTTCATTAAAGAAATGTCACTTTGATTATTTCATTAAAGAAATATCACTTTTCAAACATAATGATGGTTGTCATTTTCATAGCTCACTTTAATAATGTTAACTTTTCCATATTTACATTAACTGGTTTAACTAAGATATTCAACGTTTAATAACTCAAAAACGGTATATGGTAGGGGTAACATATGGTATATTTTTGAAGTCAGGAACAAAAGGTCATTTCAAAAATTTATTAATATACAGGTTATCCCATTAAAAAAATATATTATTTTTTTGTATCCCCTGCAATCTGCAAGCTATTGTACTTTTGATAGTATTTTAACAAAATTCAGTCATAACCACACAACTTTTATTTAAAGCTTTTTTTCTACATGATAAGGGGTGGGTAATTTATAATGAATAACCCTGTAACAGACATACACCCAATATTTAGAACACATCCTAGCTCCTCAATCGAGGATCGACCGAGAGACTTTGAGGTGAGAGGCAAGTTACTGCTCAACCACGAATTAGAATATCTGCCTACCTCATGTGACTTATTCAGTTTGGAATACAAAGAAAACAGAATAACCTATTTATACAATAATTGAAGATAAACAGACAGCAAATTGTAAATTAATACTAAGGTATTTAGTTCTGCTATAATTATTAAGTATTACGAATATTAAAAATTTTCAGAGAGTGATATTATGGAATGAGTTGAAATAAGAGAAAACATGTCTCGCACCTCAGAAATAGAAACACAACTTTGCTACGAACATTCCTGTTTCGGATTTATCATTGTGTCAATAATTCCGAAATTATTGTTATAACAATTATAATTCTGAAACAGCAAAATTTGATATAATACTATGGTCTTATTTATAAAAGTCAAAAGTTTAAACATAAGTAATTATTATTAGTATCTTAATAATTATTTTCTTTTCATGCTAATGTGAAAAAACATGTTACGGCGCGTCGCTTTTTTCTTTGCTGAAATTAGTAGTTTCGTTAAAATAACAAATAATTTATGACAGATATACATCAAGACATGTGAATGCACCTACAATTACTATACAGGCTGGGGCAATAGTGCATTCGACTTTGATATGTTGAGTTCTATGATAGCTAGAATCTTGATTTAAAAATATTAGCAAACTAGACAAAAAGTCTATAACTGGAAATTGTTTTCAAATATATAGGATGAGCCAAAACGATTCTACAGGGTCAAGTAACATTTTGTTAAATGAAATGTCATGTATATCAAAACATTTTTTTAAACCTCTTTGTGGCCTCCTTTCACTCCTGTATTTTTATTGACTTTCTCCCAACCACTTGGATGTAATGAATTTTTTTTGTTGAAATTATACCATATCACGTGTATATTAAAATTATCACTACAATCACAAATATCGATTTTAAGAAAAAATTTGTTGGTACCAGTATGATACATCTGTGTGATGACACTCAGCTATGTTCACTTCCTAAAAGTATACACGGTGGCCAAAAAAGAATTTTTAAATTTACAACTTTTTGTATTGCATTTTATAAATTTTTTTAAATATAACACCCTGTATACTTTTGGACAATGTGAGGTAGGATTGAAAAACGAACATTTTTTGTACGTCCATTCCTATGGCTATTCGTGACCATTTTCAATTTATTGAACAATATGCAAAATTCATCAATAAAAATTAAAAATAAAGGTTTTTTTTTTCAAATAATTCAAGAGAAGGTATTAGGTATTAGAAACGTGTGTCAATCAAAATTGGCAACATGTGGAGCACTTTTTATAATATCTTCTTTTGAATTACAATATTATATATATATATATATATATATATATATATATATATATATATATATATATATATATATATATATATATATATATATATATATATATATATATATATATATATATATATATATATATATATATATATATATATATATACATATATGTACATATGTAACCACCATACTCATTTTCTGTAATTATTGTAGTCCCGTGTCTGATAATGTGAAATAAATTTGCTTGTTCACGAAACCGGTCACACCAATACAGGAATTTTATGAGAATTTTTTCTGTTTGTCTGTCATCATGAATAATTACTCATGTGGGATTAACCTACCTACGTTATATATATTTTAATTTTTATTGCTGAATTTTGCAGTTATTTTTCAATAAATCGAAAATGGTTACAAGTAGCCATAGGGATGCATGAACAAAAAATTTTCGTTTTTCAATTCTACATCACATTGTCCAAAAATATATAGGGTATTCTATTTGAAAAAATTGAGAAAATTCAGTTCAAATAGTTGTAAATTTAAAAATTTACCCCGTATACTTTTAGGAAGTGAGTGTCATCACACAGATGTCTCGTAACTGGTACAAACATAAGACTGTAGTAATTTTTTTAATACACACGTGTAAATGGCATAATTTCAACAAAAAAAATCATTACTTCCAAGTGGTTAGGACAGAGTCAATAATATTACAGGAGTGGAAGGGAGGCCACAAAGAGGTTTCAAAAAATGTTCTGATATATATGGCTTTCCGTTTAAAAAAATTTAAGTTTACATAATTTCCGATTATAGACTTTTTGTCAATTTTTTTATGTTTTCAAATCAAGTTTCTAG